>NQII01005711.1:65536-88294 GCA_002778355.1 Clitarchus hookeri | reverse complement strand
AAGTACAAATGTTCACTTTGTTATGTTGGTAGACGATATGCTAGAAGTAGCTAGCCGTTATTTGATTTTCACTATCAGGCTAGCGTACATTTTCTAAGAAATATTTATTGCATTGTTTATTCGCAGTTATTTAATATACCACAAATGCATTCGAGAGACTGTAGGCCGTTCAATGTAGAGTGAGCACTTTTGAGGCCCTAGTTACTTTTTTTTTCCTCTCGGTATTTTTTTTTAAAATCCTTCCAACACTTTTTAAAATAAATATTGCTTTACAAGTGATAAACACAGTGTATATATTTCGCCGGACTTGAAAGTTAACGTCTAAGGCTACAATAAAATATATTTATTGAATATTATTCCAAATGAGAGGGTTTCAACAAGTTCTCTCTTTACCGTAAATAGCCTATAAGACTCATAATCATGGAGGTGAAACTCTGCTTTCTAACCAGTTTCATGCTGTTATTTATGAAAATACAAGCGTTATGAGTCGACATTCGTCAAAGCCACGTAGACAAAGAATATTGCACTACTACAATCAAATGTAAATATGTAACCAATCACGTATTTCTACAACATTTGAAGAGAAAAACTACATGATCGTTTGTATGGACGCGATACGAAGTTATCCAGTTTTTATTACGCAATAAATGTTTTTCTAACATAGAAGTTGCAAGGTGGTGGAACCTCGACTTGGGATGTCTTCGGTAAGGATTAGTTTTGCCTACTGGAGTATCTGTGAAGGATCATGCGAGGCCATCTCTGCCTGCCTGCAGTGCAGCCAACCTTGGAGCGACGCCAGACGTCTCGAGTTAACGCGCCCATTATGAAGTGCAGCAAAAAACTTGAAAGGGTCGGGAAGTTTGTGGCCCATAACAGATAAGTGTGACAGGCTAAGTCGAGGGAAAGACCGCTCTGGATCGCAGTTTGTGTGGAGTCTGAAGGATGCACCGCTTTAGGGCGCAGTGGGTTGGGATGCTGCGTAGAAGATTGCGTTTAACAGGCTGCCAGACATTTTCCATAGCAGTTGATAGTTTTTGTTAACGGTCGCCAAAAAGAAATTACAGTCTAAATCTGAATAAGTGATTTCAATCAGTAGAATTATTTTACTGGATCTTCCGTTAATGAGTTGTTATCTAATCGAAAATCAGTGAGGTTTTACTGCCCAGCCAGTGCAATTCACTGGGAATCAATAGAAATCACTGTTTGATCAGTAACTTAAATGATAAGTAAAGAAGTTTCAAAAGATCTGCAAGTCAAATTCGCTTATTTAGGGCAAATTTAACTATTTCAATTTTAAAATGTAATTCCCTTGTTTCGTCAACAGAACATTGTGAAGAGTGATGTATGTATACATATGTAGTGGCGTTGAACTAATCTTACTTGCATTATATATATTTCAGTTTCATCCTTCAGCGTTGGAAGTGCCAGCCTGAAGGGTGGAGGGGGACTGTGAACTCTTGTTCGATCCCTCTCTTCCTGCAGACCGGTTCTTTAGTTTGAAACATTGCCATGTCAATACTCTTTATCCTTATATATTGCCTTAAGATTCGTTTCATATATATATATATATATATATAAAATATAATTTTTTCGTGGCTAGCCAAAGGTCAGATACGCAATCTTTTCATCTCGGCGACTATGCTATTTCTGGGTAATGCTTATCATTGTGTTATCTATGTTATCACTTTCCTTCCTTTGGCTCTCTGGCCACGTAACTGTTACTTTTTGTTTTGTTTTTATTACTTTGCACNTATGTTATCACTTTCCTTCCTTTGGCTCTCTGGCCACGTAACTGTTACTTTTTGTTTTGTTTTTATTACTTTGCACTCCATCACCCTTTGATTTATTAGGGTTGTGTATGATTATAAACCATATGTTGTTTGACGGCCAGGCTGCTCGGAGGGTGAGTGAGGCGCGGTTGGTTCTGCACTCCCCCCTCACTCCCCAGCAACCTGCTGGTTATTATTTATATTATCTAATATAAAAGAAAGTCGCTTATCCGCGTCTGTCTGTGTATTCACTTAGTACTTCTAAATTACTTGATGGATTTTGATGCAATTTTCATCATTTAGAGAATTTCCCGAGGAAAGTTTTGGTGGATAATACATTTATATTTAATGTAAGGATAGTAGAGAAATGTCGAACCGTTTGTAATCAAGTCGTAAAAAACCGCTTTCAGGGCGTTTACATGGCTTGCGCTGACTTAACCATAAGAGATTCATGAAATTAATGTACTACATAATTGTATCTCTGAATAAGGTCTACACAAAAGTCCGCGACAGCATATGTTTATCTNCATGAAATTAATGTACTACATAATTGTATCTCTGAATAAGGTCTACACAAAAGTCCGCGACAGCATATGTTTATCTTCTAAGGGTGACCCATAGTAACCATTTTTGTCTTTTAAAGTATCGCTCCGGGCGAAGCCGGGCCGGTTCCCTAGTTATTTATATTCTACTTTTCTACGTCATACTTTGTACTACTAGAGTATGACAGTTTATGTACACGTTGGTACATATTTACCCGGTTTAGAGTAAAATTTCAGTCCTAATGGAACATAGACCGGGCTGAAGAATCGCGATTGGCATTTCACCATTAACAAACCCGGGCGGGAATGAAACAGGATTGCAATAGACTGTATCTATATTCNCCATTAACAAACCCGGGCGGGAATGAAACAGGATTGCAATAGACTGTATCTATATTCGTTCAAGGGTACTTGAGTATTTAATATGAAGCGAAATTTGTACTTAACATATACAACTGCTCTGAAATCAAAGCATACAATCGAGAATAACCGCCATTTATAATTCTTATTAGCAAGTCGTGCCTGTCGGGACGCTAGAAATAGTTTTGAAATGAGTAGATTAATTCGTGTTGTGGAAGAGAAGCGGACTGCAATCAGAAATGTTACACCAGCTACACAATTATTATTTTTGAGACGTATGTTCTTCTGTTCGAGTTATCAATTACACCCTGCCTTCGCTTGTTTTAGTTTCCTTCAAAGTTGTTAAAACTGTACTTTAAACCAGAAAAATCATTTTTGTTCCATTTCAATTTCAGTGCAAGTGGAATCTAATTCAGTTTATAATTCAACCTTGGGGTAATAAAGGTGCAGGAAAGAGAAAGATTGATTTTGTTACATTTTTATTCAACACTGATCGTTGNATCGTTTATCTTCTGCACACATTTCCCGCAAATAAATGTTTGTACGCCACATCGTTACCATAACTGAACGCGTCAAAATCACAATTTTACTGCGTTTTCGGAACACATCAATGATGACAACTCACACACATGAAATAAACTGACTAAAGGTATGCTATGAGTTACTCCAAGAAACCTACGTAATCACGCTCAGAAAAGGTAAACTATCTCTTGGTCTCCGCATTTTAAGTTTTGTAGAGAGAGTGGTTTATTTGATTAGTGCGTTGAACCGCACGGGGATGGTGACCTCGACTATATCTTAAACTGACGTCGCAATACTATGCGCACCTTGTGTTGAGAGCGCTCAGGAGTATTTCCTGCTTACCTCAGATCGTGAAATTAAGGCTTGTGGGTAGGTTAACGCGGATGGCGATACTAGCTATATTTGACTTAAAGTAGTGAATATCTGGTTTAGTGCCCACCAGTTCTCATATTATTAAAACCTTTATCAACTTATTTAAAACTTAAATATATATCGATAAATGTATGTATAAAAAAATTAAATTCAACCATTTAAAATTTAAAAAAAAATTGTCATATTAGTATAAATAGTTTCATTAAATTATTTATTTATTTCGTACAATTTAATTTGTAAATTTCATCTCAGAATACAAAAATTAATTATATTGAAGTTTATAACTTCAATTTATAACTTTATTTTATAATTATAGTCTTTAAGTTTAATCTTTAAATTTATATTGTAAATATGCTTTTGAAAATATCCACCGCTAGGTATGTGTACCGTTGAAAATTAATTTAATTTTTAAGCTTGTGTTGTAAATATGATTTCTAAATTCACCATTATAAATGTATTTTAATTAAAAAAATTTCATTTATTTAAACTAATTAATAAGATTTAATTAATTTTGGTTTTAAATTAGTAGATGAACATTTTAAGAATGTGAAAAATGGTTCTTATTATACGAGATGTTAACTACTAGTATAGTTCCTTCAATGGCAGATAGAGGGCAATCGCACGGTCAGTTCAGTGCAATCAGTCTGATATGCAGTACGCCCGTGAGACAAGTGCTGGTGTCAGCGGTTCAGTTTCACAAACCGTCACAGACGGTTTTGCAAACAAACAATGGATAATTCGAGTACATCTGATGCATTAAATATTCTACTTGGCAACTTAACAACATCACAAACACAAAAGTTCGCAAAATGCACAAACAGAATAGAGTTTTAGGACTAAAACCTCCGNACAACTTAACAACATCACAAACACAAAAGTTCGCAAAATGCACAAACAGAATAGAGTTTTAGGACTAAAACCTCCGTGAGATTAGTGCCAAGTAAAGAAATTTTTCAGAGTTATTGAGAAAATAGAAAGTAATAGCAAATTCAGTATGTACATTATTCAAATTACTTGTTCCGTATCACATTTCAATGACAAATTGATTACATTATTGCAGATGTCGTGTTTATCTTAAAGTTATTAAATACTTCAGTGTAAATAATGAAGAAAACGTGTGAAGGTTTGCGGCGGAAAGTTTGCGATGAAATATGAGCATCTTTACATTCAGCTACATCTGTCAAGTTGACTGGTTTGTCATTATCCCGCTTAATATAATTAATGTTTATTAAAAATCATTTAACTTTTGTTATTTTTTATATTATTCAATATTTGCATCTTTCAACGACATTTGAATAAAAATATTCCAATCCACTTTCTCTATACGTTAAACCGAAAGCCATACGCGGCCTCAAACCTAATTACAGAACACCTACGTTTGTTCCAATTATTTATGTTAACAATGAACACTAATTTTTTTTCATTTCATAAAACCAATTGCTAATTTAAAATATATCTACATATAAATTTCGGAGTTGTATTTAAGTGATATACATAAAAAGAGAAAATATGTATTACCTTGTAGCTTCATCAGATTCCCAAAAGTGAGAGTAACTTTAAAAGGAATATACTTATATAGGCGTACATACACGAATCTGTTGAAATTATGTTTTCATTTCCTCGTAAGAACACTAGATTTGAAACTGTTTGCGTGTGAGGCCTACTAAAAAAATTTGCAAATGTATAATTTTATAGTGTACAATCACACAAGAGGTTACTGCTTAGACGTTTATATATGTATAAGTTATAGACACACTGTTTGATAAAATTGTTTTGAATCGCATAAAGATCGTTTTCAGCTCGTATTGCAAGTACTAGTCGTCTTTACAAACGAGTGTTGTGTTTAGAAAGAGATGAGAATAAATGTTTCGGCACGTAATGGAATTTATGTTGCATAAAGCGTAATATTTCTCATTTCTTATTGTAAACCATTGTCTCAGAAGTGCGACATAAATAAACGTATACAAAATATTGTAGGCAGGATTTTTAATAATTCTGAGAAATTTCCAGGGTAGTGATATCAATCCGTATAAAGGTCTCGGAAAGGAATAATTGTTATAAAAATGAAATGTCTACTCCGTGGATGATTTCGTGAAATGCAAAGCATGGCAGTGAACGTCGATGAAAACATGAACATCGGAGACGAAATTTGGCTGCGAAGTACTTACTTCTAAGCACGAAGTTACTAAAAAACATTGAATAGAATGGATAGTAACAGAAAAGTTGTTTTCAGGAACAGTAAAATGGTGATCTAGCAGGTGCACACTTACTTCACCAAAAATTGATAATAACGCCAAGTGTTGGTTGAGAGCTGTCTTGGTGAAGATCTACCAACATATAATAATTTCATGTAACCGCATAGACCTATGTCTAACACAAGTCGCTGAACTCTAACAAGGATTCGCAGTTATGTGCTTACAGAATCGAAACTAAATTTAAAACTATTTGGCCAAAATAATGTTTTGTAATACTTCGGACAGTGCGGTGAAGACAGCCTTCGACGCACATGTTAATATAACAGTACCTGAAGTGCGGTTAAATATAAATTTTATTAAATTGGAATTTTATTGATATTTTATGCTTAAATTATAATATTTCATTTATAACTAATAGGAGTAAAGCAGTGCTGGTGACACCTAGTAATAAATGGTTCTTATTCAAAATGTTATTACAGCGAGAGCGCACAAACGCAGTGCTTTGTCCCTCTGGTGCAGTTCTCTAGACTCGGTTATGTGGGCGTTGTACATAAATCAACACAAAACCGACAGATCAATATTTACATGATTTTGGAAGCGAATATACCAAAACTACGAAACGCAACCTTAGATATTCACTCACTCCAAATTTAAGAGCAAATATTTTTGTAATCTGATGCATTACTGTCGAGCAATTTCTTACGCTGTAAATTTGCAAGTTTCAGTACGGCGTAAGAAATAGCGTTAAAGGAATGTACCTGTCCGTCAAAATATTTACTTACAAAGTAGCCAGAAACTATTATTTAAGATAGCCCTTTCTTGATTTATCTGTACCGACTTCCAGAAACCTGTTTACTGCAATAAACATGTTCAGAGTTAACGTACTCACAATGCCCTCTTTGCTATGTTTGCATGAGATGGAGGAATATCCTGGAAGTCCAACTTTATCAGGGCTTCAGAAAAGTGTGAAGTAATCGTGAATAGACTGTATGTGACTGGGCGTTATCGCTGCACGCACCACGCAAATGGATTGTATGTGACTGGGCGTTATCGCTGCACGCACCACGCAGTACTGAGACGAAGCACGCAGGACAGCGACATAAAGGCGCGCGAGACGTGATCAGCGGAGGGTGAACTACCAACGCCTCACGACTCAGTTCGCGACTAGCCAATCCCCGCCCACGTGTCATAGTGGAGCACGAGGGGGCGTGGCCACCACGTCACCAGCACTCGTACAGCCATTCAGCGTCTCCATTCTCTCTCGCTGCTTTGTTCTTCACCACAGTCGTGCCGACCTCTAGCCTCTAGCCGCTCTACCCCCGGGCAAATTGTCGTTGCACTCGTCGTGTGCGCCTTTTCCAATATATATCTCAGCAAATACAAGTCCAGGGAATACAATTCTTTTGCGAAAAATATTTTTAAAAATCTAAGCCCGTACTATTTGTTTTTATAACAGTAAGTTTGTTATGAGACAAAAAATATCTTAAAAATTGTTAGAAATCGCATTTGTAGAGCTTTCCTGCGCAGTTTCTTCAATAGGCACACTCTACATTAAAATAAGTGGAAAAAACGTTGATTCGCAGTGAAATTCAAATACTAGAATAGTGAAAATGGCTCCACTTAGAATCAGTGGAAAAACATTGGTTGTTTCAGTGACTGAATTTTACTAATTGAATATGTGACGTGAAACTATTTCACGGGGTTGAATAAATGAAGGTTATCAGCAGCGGACCCACTTAAATATTGTTTTTATTGAATTTAGCCAATTATTTACGAGAAATAAACATATTTGCAATATTTAATCATTTATATTGCGCAGTTTACCTTAATTTCAAAAAGTAAAAACTTGCCCGCAGTCGGCCGGGATTGGCTCACACCCTTTTCACTGTGATTTTAGACCGGTACCTTATCACCTGAGCTATAAAGTCACGTTGATAATGAAGAGGAACTTTCTTTTCGTCTTTAGTTCAATTAGTAACGTTAGGATTGTTAAAGCGAATACTAAGAAGTCCACTCTCGTCACCACAATATACAGGATGATTCTAAAATCATGGGACAAACATTGAGGGGTGGTAGAGCTCAATAAAACAAACAATTATTGTACAGGAATATATGGGTGGAAGTGACACGTTGAGGCACAAACACAAAAATAACACCTGAAATGCAACACAGTGTTTATTTACAACGTCGCCGCTAAATGCCTTTTTACAGAAATGTTTATAACAATTGCTCAAAATTGCTACCACCGACAGTAATGCAAGCTTGGTAGCGTCGGTGGAGTGATGCTGATGCAGCAGGTCATTGGCGCACCGTTTGACTGCCCTCTTCTATCGCCACCATTGTCAGCCAATCACGCCATATGTAGAGGTCGCCAAGCATGCGTGACTGTTGGTGGATGCATTTCCAGCAACTGTTTTAACATTTTCTGTACGTAATCACTCGTTACGTATGCTGCTAATTAACATTGTATGTTTCCGTTAATGTGTTATGTTTTTGTGTTTGTGCCTCAACGCGTCACTTTCGCCCATATATTCCTATACAATAATTGTTTGTTTTAGTGAGCTCTACCACCCCTCAATGTTTGTCCCATGATTTTAGAATCATCTTGTATGCTGTTTAAACCTTCACCCATAGTGCTGTGATTACATGAAAACGAAATGACAGACGTAAAAACGGAATGAAAGACTGAATGTTCATGTTACCTCGTAAAACGGTGTTGTGACAGACGATACACATTTTAGAAAGTATTTTGTTCTGGTCTTTTTTAGTTTATGNACGTATGCTGCTAATTAACATTGTATGTTTCCGTTAATGTGTTATGTTTTTGTGTTTGTGCCTCAACGCGTCACTTTCGCCCATATATTCCTATACAATAATTGTTTGTTTTAGTGAGCTCTACCACCCCTCAATGTTTGTCCCATGATTTTAGAATCATCTTGTATGCTGTTTAAACCTTCACCCATAGTGCTGTGATTACATGAAAACGAAATGACAGACGTAAAAACGGAATGAAAGACTGAATGTTCATGTTACCTCGTAAAACGGTGTTGTGACAGACGATACACATTTTAGAAAGTATTTTGTTCTGGTCTTTTTTAGTTTATGCGTTAGTGGTAGGATTATCTTCCTTCAGGCGCAGGATTCATGATTCAGTATTAAGATTCGCCCGCCACCTCGGTTGCAGAGGCGGCCTGGGGCGGCAATGTTGTGATGCCACCCGACCACCACATTCGATCTTGTTTACCTTTACCTTGACCCATGACATTGCATTTAACCTTGACCTTGAAACGCAAAAAAAAAAATTAAAAATAGCAAAACATTAAAAAAAATTTACAAATCGAGGAACATATAACGTTACCCTACCATACCCCTCGCTCTTACTACCAACCCTAACCAACATAATTACCTCCACCCCCACCATCCCAAAAATAAAAAATTGCAAAACAATCTCTAAAAATTTCTAAAAATTTTAAGAACATATAACGTTAAAATCACACCCATCCCTCCGCCCTCACCTCACCACACTCACTTTAACCCCTTCCCCCCGCCAACGATCATACAAAAATCGAGAAAAATTGATTCTACAAATTGAAGAACACATAATGTTGCCCTCACGCTCATCCCACCATCCTCACCTCACCCCCTCTCCAAAATCACCCCCCTCCCCAATCATAAAAAAATTTAAAAAAAATTAAAAATTCTTCGCAATCAAGTAACATGTAACATTAGACACTCTTCCCTTCTCACCCCTTCAACCCAACTCCTCACCCCCCTCCTTGTACCAAATTAATAACTGGCCCTACGTAACAAATATTTTCCCTCCACCAATACCAATCAATTAATCAATCGTATCTCCGTATTGGCCACTAAATGACGACTTTAACGCACATTTGTCCAGTATTAGTCACTATATATAGTTTGCTAGTTAATTCGTGATTAGTCTCTACCAGCAGAGAGGTAGGATCTCGGTGACAACGCATGCAGTCTTCGTCTTGGCCGGCCTAGCCGAGGCATATTTGCTATANAGCAGAGAGGTAGGATCTCGGTGACAACGCATGCAGTCTTCGTCTTGGCCGGCCTAGCCGAGGCATATTTGCTATAGGCATCGATGACTGCCACTACAAGTCTGCTGATATATTTTTATTTCAATCACTGATTATATTTAAAGTTAGTTATCTGTCTTGTCTAAGTGCTTATGCGTTTTGCATGCAAACTTAAATCAGCACATACTTACTTGTGACATAGGTTTCTATCTAAATAAGAGATTCTAGCAAGTTTTTTACATGCGGTTTATTCACATGAACCAGAAATTTATATATAACCACACACAATCATCATGTAATATTAATTTTTTTTTGCAACTTGAAGTTATTTTGTATTCAGTGTTCAATGCATAGATTAGCAAGACATAATGACACATAAANATTTTTTTTTGCAACTTGAAGTTATTTTGTATTCAGTGTTCAATGCATAGATTAGCAAGACATAATGACACATAAACAGAAATGTGGTTGACATTTAGAACAGCAGCACCTTACTTTCGCCCAGCAGCAGCACAAAATTCACAGAACATCGATTAACTCACCGAGGACGGATTTTGAAGTCGAATTAAGTTCGGCTTTGGAAATTGAATGACTCACATCCGGAAGTGTGCCGGTTTGCTCCAGGAACAGCAAATTCACCGCGTCATAGATGCTGGGGTCAGGTTCATGTGTTCGTCGATGCTTACTCATCTGGGAGGATCTGGGTTCGGGTACAGTCTTGCGTTTGGAGCGGGTCTCTGAGAAACTGCTCCTTGACTCGAGGTGAAAAGTTGCTGTACTGCGGTGGCTGAGTCTACCAACTCCGACGAAGATGGATCTGCGATGGCGGCCTTCGAGGTACGCAGGTCCGACGTTGATGACACGCAGTTTGGTGCGTGCAGGGGAGATTGGTCTCGACATATTGCAACAGCTACCACGTCGTCAGGCGAGCAAGGGAGTTTGGTGTCTTCGTGCATGTGAAAAACACCACACTTGCCATAGCCTGGGGTACAGTCGATCACCTGCTGGCAAGGGTGGAACGACTCGGGATTCCCAGGGCCGGTCCAGTGCAGATTACCGTCGCGCACCTCTTCATACTCCTCGAGCTTGCTACCGGACCAGCAACTATGGTCAACGCGACTTAGTTAAATCTACAGATATTCTCCTATGACCAGTTAATCCCTCTAAATGAGGATATCATGTCCATCCTGTGCCTGTTCCTGTATCAACTATTCTTCTTATAATTAATAATGTTAACGAGGGAGGTAGTACACCAAATCTTATATTATTTATTCGTGGGAATGCTATATCTTGAGCCCCAATTATAATAGGTAATAATCAGTTACCAAAACCTCCAATTATAATTGGTATATCTATAAAGAAAATTATTAGAAAAGCGTGAGCTGTGACAATTGTATTATAGATTTGATCATTACCAATAATTGATCCTGGTCTCCCTAATTCTATTCGAATTAATATACTTATTGATAGTCCAATTATTCCTGATCATATTTCTAATAAGAAATATAAAGTTCCAATATCTTTATGATTGGTTGAGAAGAGTCATTTTTTCATTAGTAAAATTTTTTCATAAGTAAAAGGTTTATTTTACTTAGTGATTTGTTTTTGCCGGATGGAAACCAGCCATGTTGTCTGTTTGCGTGAACTGGATGTTCGTCATCGTAGTGAGGCCTGTGTTATATAGGACTGGTTACAAAATGGCGACACCGCCTCCATATTGGAAATCGATCATGACTCCGTTTCCTGATCTCGGCAAACAGTAACAGGAACTCTGAGGTGGTCTCGCTAAAAGTGATGAAACATTTACATTTGCTGAGGTAACTTCGCCTTCCAAACCCACACTGTCTGTGCCGCCGTCGTTGGACGACGCACACGCGTGCTCTGTCAATAACAACACATTACATAACATGCACCTGTGTCATTTATGTACCGCACTGGCGAGAAACAATATTTGATGGCTTGTATTTAGCACTGCGTAACAATTCGTCTCTGTGCACAGAACACAAGTGTGATGCACAGGGCGTGTCTAATGTCTCTGTCTTTACTACCACGCCTTTCAGGTCAGATACCGTTACAGCTTTCGGTGATTTCGTCCGGCAAAGGTGAACGTAGCACTCGCCATCTTCGCACAGGAAGCTGGGAGGTGTCCTGCGGCGAGAATATATTACATCTGAGCCGGAAATGATTATTCCCACTGAACATTTCAAAATAAGTCAAGCTGTGAATCTCACCACACTCGTCTTTAAAACACACGCCATGTTCTACACAGTGTTGGCTTGTATAGACGTAATCATAGTGCGAATTAGGATAGAACCTGCTGCAGTCGACATCTTACACTGGACGAGGATGTGGAAGCAGGTCCATCTCCTCTCCTTCAGATCCTCTGCTGGTTGTGGCGCATATGCAGACTGGAAGACATGCTCGCTGGCGAGGCCGGGAACTGGCGATGGAGCCTGCTGTCGTGGCTTATATAGCCCAAGGCTTTTCAAGATGGCTGCCGGCTCACGAAACTGTTGCTGGATAGGCGTCACACATGAGCGGTATGTACAAGGTCTTCCATATGGTCCAGGAAAGCCGTGTACTGGTTGCCATTACAATGCTCCATCCACCTAACTGCATCATGGCGACTGCCCGTCCTTAGCTGTTATCTAGTTGTTTCTGCGCCACAAACTTGACGCCGCGATTCTTCCTCCGCACGCGATATCAGCAGACTTGTAGTGGCAGTCATCGATGCCTATAAGCAACTTCGCCTTGGCTGGGCCGGCCAAGACGAAGAATGCATGCGTTGTCACCGAGATCATGGGTTCGGAAATGTACATGGGAGCTCTCTGCTGGTAGATACTAAACACGAACTAACTAGCAATATATATATATATATATATATATATATATATATATATAGTGACTAATACTGGGCAAATGTGCTTTAAAGTCGTAATTTAGTGGCCAATGGGCAGATACGATTGATTGACTGGTATGGGTGGAGGGAAAACTTTTGTTACATAGGGCCAGTGATTAATTTGTACAAGGAGCGGGATGATAAGTTTTGATGAAGGGGCGAGAAGGGAAGAGAGTCTAATGTTATATGTTACTTGATTTTGAAGATTTTTTTTCTCGATTATTTTATGATTGGGAGGGTTGAGGTGGGAGAAAGCGAGGTGAGTGTGGTGGAATGGGTGTGAGGTTAACGTTATATGTTGTTAGTTTTTTAAATTTTTTAAAATATTTTTTGCAATTTTTTATGATTGGGAGGGGGAGGTGTTGGTTAGGGTTTTTGGGGCGAGCGAGGGGTATGGTAGGGTTACATTACATGTTCCTCGATTTGTAGAATTTTTTTAGATTTTTTTAGATTTTTAAATTTTTTTGTGTTCCATTTCAAAGTTTCCGAGATCCAATATGGTGGTCGGGTACCATCACAACATGACCCCTCCCAGGCCGCCTCGACAACCGAGTTGGAGGGCGAATCGTAACCCTGAATCATGAATCCTGCGCCTGAAGGAAGATAATCCTACTACTTGCGTTGTTATTTCATTTTATACACATTGTTTAGCTGCCATTTTTACACGTTGTATAACGGCCATTTTTACTCGCTGTTAAATGATCCATCAATCAAAAAACAAATAATTGAAAAACAGTGGAAATATTGGCTTATAAACAAGTGGGAAAAATTTCACTGAATCATTAAGTGAAGGAAAACTGGCATTTTTTCACTAATTCATAAGTAAAATGCACTGAACTGACTGTTGAATCAGTCAGTTACTGTTGACTTATAGAAATAATGAAATTCTCACTCATTAAGATTTAGAGTGTAGGAAAAAAATAAAACGGCACAGTCATAGTTTAATCTACGGTATTTCATCGCCCGTAATGAGATGCCACTGTTACAGATGTCATTTGCACAGGAAAGTATAACAGCGGGAGCAGTGCACGCAGTGAGCGCTTTGCACGTAGGGGCGACGGACTGCTGGTCACGCGTGTTATTGTCGCCCGTATGGCTGTGCCTTGTGAGCTAACAAAAATAATCTTTGCGCCATGTTCTCTTAAGGGTCGCCCCAAATCGAAAATGGCCTACAATATCGTAGCATAACTGGCATAAAACACAGTCTGCTCTGTACAATCGGCGTAACGAAAAATTATTAATCTTAAGCTGTCCAATTAGAGTACAGTTCGTCAATAGGAAATAATATTTTGACGCGAGGGAGTTTTGGCGTTCGTGTGTTGCCCACTCTGATATTTAACGTTATGGTTAAAGAATGTATTCTGAGTCACGTCATGAAAATAAAGTGTATATCTGTTCCCGCACCTCCATAAGCTGAAGGTGTTTCTTATGTATACGTTGCTGCTATTACAGAGTAATCCATTTCGCCGCTGTTTGAACACATCTATCTTGTAGACATGAAAGGCGATGCCAGAAACAGAAAAAAAAACGTACTTTGTAGGCGACAACACAATTATTTACAATTGTGGTGGAAACAATATTTTACAGGTTTTAATTTTTTTTAGATATTTTGTTTACACACCGAGGTGTATTTCTCACTTCTTGTATTCTGATTGGCGGGTGTTGAAAACGTGATATAATAAATCGAAAGATTGCGTTACTAACGCCACGCCACGTAACGTACAGACGCGTGCTAGTTGTGAACGAGTATTGCAGACGCTGCCATTCAACTACAGGTACTGAGTTCCATGCTGTAACGCGATATGGTAACGCCAGGCCAATTGTAGACGAGCCTTAGTTCAACACATTACTCACATCTTCACAGAAAAAAAGTCTAATGTTGTGCCAACAGTATTAATTTCACTACAACATTAATGATCTATGAACCGTCAGTATCTAATGTTGCTGTTAATGTAATAAACGGTTAAGTTATTTTGTTAACGGAATAATAACTTTAAGGTGGTGTTTATTTTGCAGCAAAATAAATTTAGTATTGAACTGATGTTAACATTTGTGTAAAAAAAATAAATTTATTTTATTTGCTTTAAAAAAACATTCCGATTAAAAATAAATTAAGTACTTTTAGTTTGTCGCAAATATAAATATTACCAATGAAGAAAAGTACAGGCGGGAGGGGCATCGAACCCGCGGCCTGCCGGCTTGATGTTTTACACGTTACGAAACCCTACCAAATGCGCTATATAGACATGTTTACCTAAGTTTTATATTACAGTTACTAAGCAGAATATAACGACAAACTGCAATTCTCTTTCCTTAAGTGGAAATACTAATGCTCTATAAATATATGCATAATTGGCACACGCAAACTACTTTGCAAGGATTGAGAGCTGATCTTAGCTACGTTTAGTTACCACACTATGCTTTAAAATTTAAATATAGTTGTTTCATTTTACGAGGTTATCGCTGTTCACTACTATCCGCCATTTTACAACACCAAGTCAGTGTAACCTTGTGTTGATTGGCCATTTCTTTAATGTCACACTAACACCAAGTATTTGGTTTTTCCTGTTAATTTTAGCGCAATACAACTTTTGCTCACGGCAACATTACTTATAAGTTTTGTTAACATTAACTTTTCAACATTATGTTTGCATAATGGTAACGTAAGACTTAACAGATGGTGAACATTAAGTAACTTTGTCACATTATTAATTTTACTACAACAATAATAATTAAAGAAATGCCTCAATAGTAATTTGTTTGCAGCATCATTATACTTTTTTTCTGTGTTGACTGCATTCAGTGACCTGAACAATACACAGGTATTACATATTATTGATAATAATATACAGGTTGTCCCATTTATTGTAACCACCCAGAAAAACTCCGTACCGGGGCTCCAAATGAAAAACTTTTCACTCAAAGGTTGTATAACTGGAAGGGGGACATTATACTGCTGGGGAGTCAGCCTTATAGCATCATTTATTAGTGAGATACGAGAACTAACATAAGTTTTGTAAACCTTTCTGTGAGTGGTCAAGATAACTGGGACAGCCTGTATAACACATTGAACCTTAGATATCACTATTACAATAGAGGAGCTGTTCATACATGTTCTTACAAAAATTAATCGAGTCCGCGGGAAAAAGACATGCAACGAGTAAAGGAGTAAAAAAATTCTCTAAAAACATATTAATTAATAGGACTGATCATAAGGAAGTGACACATTGCTCCTTCTCCCCCTGGTTTTCCACGACGCCTTATGTGGATTTCCGCACGAGGAAAACACGGTCGAAATTATCGTACATTTGCGATAGTTACTGCAACTCTTCCCAACAAGTGTTACCCTCACGACAAGTATCTGGAACGTGGCAAAGATAAGACACGAAGAGCTGAGTACAGATTTAACTAACACACCTGCCTTATCAGTGCAGATAGAACAGATGTTCTTAAACTGGTCCTACGATCATAACACATCANCCGCACGAGGAAAACACGGTCGAAATTATCGTACATTTGCGATAGTTACTGCAACTCTTCCCAACAAGTGTTACCCACACGACAAGTATCTGGAGCGTGGCAAAGATAAGACACGAAGAGCTGAGTGTAGACTTAACTAACACACCTGCCTTATCAGTGCAGATAGAACAGATGTTCTTAAACTGGTCCTACGATCATAACACATCANTTTAACTAACACACCTGCCTTATCAGTGCAGATAGAACAGATGTTCTTAAACTGGTCCTACGATCATAACACATCACGAAACTGACTATTTTGCGAGATCTAAAAAACTATTTTTCATTTACCACACTTTGAATATCAACGAATCTCATATGTCTGCATCTCATGCGTACTAAATTATTCTCGTTTGTGCAGATATATTAATTTTTTACTTCAAATTTTCGGTTTATTTCCTTTCTTTATGTAATGCTACAATTATTTTACCTGTTCTATGTTCTGGCATAATTTGTTTCGCAAGCCTTAAAAACTGAAAAAAATAATTTTTTTTAGTGTGTACTAACATTACTTAACAATTATTGACTTATTATTATTTGAGTTTGTAAACAACTGATTAACCAACTCCAATACTTTACCTTTCATCAAATTCACAACTGAAATTATTCTTTTTCTACGAGTATTATATGATTATCACTATTAGATTTTATTTCTGATTTTCTTACATATTTTATCTAGATTTTCCAGATGACAATTTTAAAGTATGATGCTACTATAATATTGAATAAAATCAGAATATACATATTAAGATTCCTTGATGTGTCGTACAATAATAATATGTGAATACTTATCAGCTTAGTTTTCGCACATTTATTGTTAATTTAGTAAAATATCATGAAAAATGTTCTGTATATTTTAAGAGTTTTATCCATGTCTTTTCATAACGAAGTTACACTGGGTTTTCTGCGTGTTCTACACAACGTTTAACATACGAATAATGCATGTTTCCTACATCGTGTATTATACATGCTCGTCCCCAAAACTAACTCAATACAAAAAAATACGTAATGAAATGAGGCCGAGGAGAAATATAGTAGGTTTTCTTACAGTCGCGCACAGTTAATTATGAAGACACGATACACATTTAATACAGCTATTCGGAGTTGGAGTAAATGTAAGGTATTGGCGAGAGAGTTCCTAATCAAATGCAATATATGACTAACATGAAGGATACCGTCGCCGTAGTTGTGTCAGACAGCGATGAGCGACACGCCAAGTTGCATCTCCTCTGCGTGGGTCCACAGACAACGCTGTACAGGGTGTTGCCAACTATCATGCAGTTTCTGGTAGCGTAATTGTCTTCCATACTGCGCCGCTACTCTGCTATGTTTTAAAAACTACATAACATGTTATGGATTCTTCGCCTGGCCTGGTTACCGACACGTCGCTGCACTTCACTAGACATGTCCGCCATTACTTAATCATAAGCATTTTCCTCTTAATTTATTACTTTTGTCTGAGTTAACGTGTGACGTAATCACGATAGAACTGACGACGTCGGCCACTTGTTTGTGCTGACACCTCGTGCTACTCAACATTATCTGTAACCTCAAAATGGCGCGCGTTAAAGAACCTAGCAAATTGGAATTAATTAATTAAACATATACGTAACTGTAACAAGAAGTAAAATGTAATGTGTAATTAGCACTTCATTGACCACACACACGCTGTAACACTACAAAATATGTAAATCTACTGGTTTTAGAACAGATCCGACCAGTTGGCAAACGTTTCAACCTTTACCACGACACTGGGAAATAAATGTGCAGAACACCAGGAAAATGCATTTACCTCGTGAGTGTCCTTGAAGATGTGTTTATCGCGTTCACTCACAGATGGCGTGAGCAGGTGTTGTTCGGCAGTGAACGCGCCACGTGACATAGAAGTGTAATCAGAACGCTTTTGGCCTCATACGATTATAAAAAAAAAGGGGGGGTTGGGTAAAAAAGTGCCGATAACTGTAATCCTATTATTCATCAATCTTCGGCATATGTTTTTTTTTGGGACTCTTGCAATTAGTACAACACTTAAGTATGTCCGTAAACGTTGACGTGTGTTAAAATGTATACGATATAAAGCTTCCCGATTATACCAGTCAACTCATGTAATTTTGACTTTATGTCCAATTACAACTTCTTGTCACTAATACCTGTTGTTATAATTGTTGCTCTACCAATTAATATAATGTGGGGGTGAAATTGACGATAAACATTATAATTAAAGTCTACAGGTTTCTGGAAGTCAACATAGAGAAATTAAATAAGTACAAACTCATACTACCGGTTTTGCCAAATATGTGAGGAAATATTACGTAACGGTGATGTACTTCTAATTTGTTATTACTGACGACGTCATTTCGTACGCTTAGTCACGGTGCAGGACATAACACTGGCAAATAAGTTTACTGAGGAAGTTGTCAAAAACCAAGGTGTACGTTTGCCTTTTCTTAGCTTTTCTACGCTGGCCTCCAAAAACTTGCAGACTACGATCATCGGGCGTAGCATTTACTTATGTATCGCACCTTCTTACACACACCAAGCTGGGCCCTACTCTAACATATGTGGATGGATTTCGTCCTATATACTGTAAGTAATATTACATTCAAATAATATGTAATCAAACTCTAAAATCGAAACAGTTAAAACTGCTCCAGATCATCGAATTCGACAGCGGGTCTGTTGAAAGTGCTCCACTTGAGTCAGTAGAATTTCACTGATCCATTTAGTTGCTGGTATTCACAGATGAAGCAGTGATTTCTACTGATTCCTAGTGAATGTACTGGCATGGCAGCACAGCTAATGTACTGGCATGGCAGTACAGCTTCAGTGCTCTCCACTGACTCGTCGGTAGACAACAGCTCATTAAGTGAACACTCAGTGATGTAATTGTGCTGATTGAAAACACTGATCGATATTCAGAGCGAAGCAAGTTGGGTTGTCGACAGAAGGTCTCCCGGGGTTGTCAGGAGGGGGTGTTTATACAAACGGGGACGAAGGGTTGGGAAGTGAGGGAGCGGAGCGGTTGGCGGGTTGAAAGGCTTGTGGTGGTGTTGGCACGCGAGTCTTCTGTTTGCGTAGCGACGTAACGGGCGTCGATG
This sequence comes from Clitarchus hookeri, assembly GCA_002778355.1. NCBI lineage: Eukaryota > Metazoa > Arthropoda > Insecta > Phasmatodea > Phasmatidae > Clitarchus > Clitarchus hookeri. The sequence continues at coordinate 68,975 of NQII01005711.1, read as the reverse complement.
AACAAGAACAAGGCACGGTGGAGTGAGGAAGGCACACAGGCTCCAGCTGGAGTCCTGGAGTGGAGGTGGCTGGACCCCTGGCGAGAGTCTGCGCGCGCGGCCCGCCGTGTAATGAATGGAGATGAAACGTCTCATTGTCCGGGAGCCAAGCCNACAGCGACGTGATCGCTGCTGGCAGGCGATTGATGCCCGACGTTTGCCTACAACTGTGCCCTCGCTCGCCGCATAATGGCGCTCAGAGTCTTGCACAAAAATAAAAGATTCCCCTCACGAAGAAATTACACGGTGTTATTGCGCTAATGCTATTTACACGTTCAGCCCGTTCTACCACTATCGCAACGGGAAAAGTCAGCTCAAGTCGTCAACGGGCAAAACTCTCTGATCGGTTTCACGTGCCGCGATCACGTACACAAACTGAGTTGACAGAACCTCTTGGCAAATGTCTACAATTACTTCTACACTGTTTAGATGTATCTTACTTTTTCGTTGTGATATGAAAGAACGATTTATGAAAGTATGAAAATGAAGGAAATTGACTTTTCAAAGAAGAATGAAATGATTCGTACAAATTTAAAAAAAAGTTCGCATTATTAGGATGTCATAAATAATTATTATCAGGAATTTGTTTCGTGGTTCGCCTATATTTCAGTTTTTACTTTTAAAATAACATTCGATATCAAAACAGCCCGAAGTGAAATCCCTACCATAGTTGACGAATTGTATTTCGAAGAAATTACTACATGCCACTTCAATGACATCGAAAAACAACTTAGCTGAAACCAAACCTTTAATTAAATAACCTTATAAAATTCATAGGAATCAATATTTTAAATTACAGTGTACATATTTACACAAATAAAATGGTAAATATTATTTTCCAATAAGTTATTTTTTATCATGTTATATTCAATATCGTGTTATGAAACTATGAAATATCCACAGAATTTAGAATCCTCTTGTACAGCCTTAAGGTGGGTTCCGAACCAAACGGTATTAGTACAATCAGAGCTGTGACATGCGGGGACAACGCCACCCACCCAACACAGCACTGATACACAATCTCGGAATTCAAAAGCCGGATTAGAGTTAAAGTCAATGAACGTTTGGATTTACCTTTGACTCGTTCGTCTTTCTCCAAACTAGTTATCTCCACACAGGCTGGGAGCCGCGGTGGTGTAGTGGCCAGACTACCCACCCGCCAACTCGGCGATTTGTTACCAATTCCCGGCAACGTCACACTTAGGTTTCCGCATGATGCTGACGTGGCGGACGTTGCTATTTGTCCGTGAGTTGCCTCGGGGTACACCCGTTTCCCTCGCCCTTGCATTCCGTGGCCGCTCCATCCTTTCGAGAATGGCAGACACCTTATTGTTACACTGTGGATGTTATCCGCGTTCTAGAGTTCACAGTTAACACACAAGTGTTTCACACCTTGAGGCATATTGCTCTGTCTAGCAAGTCCCTGCAGTAAGTACACTTGATTCATATGTAGCTATTGATATTAGAGAACTGCGTGATGGAGTGCAGAGGTTCGGGCGGCTCTTGACAAAGAGGTCTGTCGAGAAAGTGAGGGTGAAGCGAGTTGGGTGTGTAGCAGCACCGGAATGCAATGGTGGAGGAAACGGAAGATCCTCGAGAAAACCGGCCGACCAGCGACATCGTCCGGCACGATTCCCACATGCGAGAATCCGGGGGAAACCCCACCGGGAATCGAAGCCGGTCCACCCAGGTGGGAGGCGAGCAGTCAGACCACTACACGACAATGGAGGGGCAATTGCAAATTGAATCGCCACTGTTGGCAGGAGACCGACTAAAGTCGGAAAGTGCAGGGTGCCATGGACCAAGACAACCTGCCTCTGATCTCCTGTGTTGCCTAGCTGGAAGACTTGCCGCACGGTGGCGAACAATTCCCAACCAAGACTAATCATCAATCGGAAATACAAAAATAACCATAATACGACACAAGAGGATAGATACAGAAGTGAGATTTGGATGATGAAGGTGGCAATAGCCATGATATGGTATAATTTGGGGTTGATATAAGAACGCCAGATTTGATAGAAACTCCGATTTTACTAGGAACGATTAGATAAAACCAACTTCCCTTGAGGAAGGATGGAATATTGAGTTAATGTGTCACGGGATGGCTCGACTTTTGTCAATGCTTTCCCGGGTGAGGCGATGGTCTAATAAAATCTCCAGGTCTAAGAATTAGGCTAAAGTAGTACTCCCAGTTTACTNAGTATACCACTTTGGGGATTGGTCCTGGGAGGAGGTGGCGGTGAGGCCAGGTCCGGCTCCTGCAGGGGAACGCAGTCTAACCACTACACCACCGTGGCCTCCTGGTTCTGTTGCCACTGTGAAGTTGTCTCCGATGTTTAACTTTCCTGTCTGGACCAAAATAGCTGGTCCCATTCTTTGTTGTTGAGTTCCGCCTCTCATAATGAAGCTAACCGTAACAATTAATGTCATTCAATGGTTTTAACTTAAGGGTTGATAGCAAAATTTTCTGATTCTTCTTTTCCCTTACGATGGACAAGTAAATTCTGCGAGTTCACTGACATGTAAACTCGACTCCATTGTCCTACATATTCTCAAGCCTCGGCTATCTGTTTTGGCGAAGTGGTAACCCCTTGGACTCGTATTCGAGAGGATCTGGGTTTGAATCCCGGTACAGTCATCCTGATTCCCGTTTTCCTTAGTTTCCCAAAATCACTCCTGTGAATGCTGAGATGGTTCCCTACTACAGACCATGGCAGATTCCTTTCTCACTCCTGCCTGCCTCCCTGATACATCGTTTATGGTAAGACGTTAAAGAGCCCAACTACCTGGTGGTTCAACTGCGTTACAGGGTGTTTGAACTATACGTTTGTCCACGAAACTATTTAACATGCGTCCAATGTAGTCATCAACGAGAGTGGAGAGATTTAGGCAGCCCTTAACATTTCATCAACGAAAACAACACACTTGAGATGAGGGCTGTTGAAAGCTTTCAAGGCGCCACGCACGGTAGACACACCACAGTACACTAACATAGCAAAAAACTGAATTTTTAAAGCGCTGTATCTCAAAATATACGCATCAATTACACAATAAAGTACTGAGAGGACCCCGCGCTGAATCTTGCCAGAAGCGTTTGCCTATAAATCTATAGGATCACATGTACACGTAGCACGACGAGAACACTGCACACCCGTTCAGAGCCTTGCTATTAGCGGCGACGGTGCATTCTAAGTGCTTGGCAGTGTCGCCCTTATCGCTGACGCGCTTCTCAGCCTCAAAAGCCACCAATAGGTTCAGATTGGTGGTCGTGGTTGCTAGCGGGCTCCGAACCACGAGCCGAGGGAGTACAGCGGGCAGCGAGGCACAGCATCCTCGCGCACTCTACTCACGAGGACCAGTAATTAGCGAGCACTTCCGGCGTGCGCGGCCGGCGAGG
>NQII01005711.1:26534-65502 GCA_002778355.1 Clitarchus hookeri | reverse complement strand
AGGGCGGTAACGAGGCGCACGCCAGGGATTGATAGTCAACGTGCTCGCCGAGCCTTCAGTATGCCGGAGTTGTCCACGCAGGCAGCAGGCTGGCTGCTTGCTTGCTTGCTTGTTAAACTGTGTGCAGTGGCCGAGCACAATGGAGCTCCCTGCTGCTTTATGGTTTCCTGAGGCCGGTGACGTGGTCACACCCTCGCTCACTACATACTCCCACCCTCCAGCTATACGCCACTCACCAATACTTACACATTTTCTGGAGCCCTGCTAAACATTTTCTACGTCCAGGATATTTCTCCACCTCACGGGGGCAGCGGGGGCGTGGTGTCCAGGGCGCTCGCCTCCCGATCCGGGTTCGATCCCCGGCGGGTTCACTCCCCAATTTTCGCATGTGGGAATCGTGCTGGACTATGCCGCTTGCCGGCGAGTTTTCTCGGGGTACTCCCGCTTCCCTCGCCCTTGCATTCCAGCGCCGCTCCATTCTAGGGTCTCATTTCTGTCATTCCCGGGGATGACGGTCACCTACGGGTCCCAGCTGGAAAGACCGTCACTCGGAGGGTGTTGCCTTGCCCTGGGTGCACTCCCCACACGCCATTATTATTATTATCCACCTCACGAAAATAAATAATATCGGAATCTAGACAATTACACCAAAGGAACAGCGCACAGCATTCGTGTTCACTCAGTGTAACAATATTTTACATATTTCTCACTAGGTATTGCCAACACACCTATTTTCTCAATGTTGAGTTTAGTTGAGAGATTTGAGCGCCTATTAACACCGAGGTCTTGAGAGCCGATGAGGGTGAAACTAGGTGATGATGGAGCAGTGCTGGAATGCAAGGGCGGGAGTAGTTAGAAATAGTATGTCCGAGCACACACGGCATCTGGTAGAGAACCAGAGGACTGGAATTTGACATTGACTTTTGACATTAATCTCCATCCGCCAGGTACTTTATGTTCTATCATCCTATGCCGCCATCTTGTTTCTAGAATTTTCCAGTTCATGCTTGGTCATTTTAATGTAATACTTCATGTTCTATCATTCCATGTCTAATATTGTTTCTAAAATGTTCCAGTCCATACTTTGTTATTCCACCTTGACACCTCATGCTCTATCATTCCAAACATGGCATCTGGCAGTGGAGCAGTGGACTGGCCACCATCCCGCCATCTTTGATGTCACCTCGTGGTCTATCATTCCACACATGGCATCTGACAGTGGACCAGCGGACTAGCTGCCGTCTTGGATCTACCATCTTGGGAGGTAGTATGACGCCATCTTGGATGTCAAATTATGCTATATCATTCCATGCCGCCATCTTGTTTCTAGAATTTTCCATTTTCCTGCTCTGTCATTCCACCTTGGTACTTCTTGCTTTGTCATTCCTTCTCGCCTCTCTCCAACCAGATATCGTCTGCTGTTGGCAGCCATCTTGGATGTCTGTAGTTCACCATCTTGTTTCGTCTTCCAGAATCTTGGTTCTCATATCGTCTGCTAGATGGTGCTAACCACCATCTTTGCCCACCAGGGACGCCATTTTGGTTCCTAAAATGTTTGCTAGGCAGCGTTAGTGTCGCTTGATGTCGTCATCGGCTGCTAGGAGCACTAATGTCGCCTGGAGGCTAAGGGCAATGTTCCATGTTCTGTATGCAGACACCCGCCTCTATCGATGTAAAATGACTTAATACAGTATAAAAAGCTGTGAAGGTGAGGAGCAGTGAACTGCCAGACCTTAGATTAGTAGAAAGACACCCTAGTCGACTGAGCTACCAGGACTTGGGTGCCAGTACGGGTCTAAATTGTGTTTATAGCAAAATAATCTTTGTGTTGTGTCAAGATTGGTTTAATTATGTTTTATATAAAAATATAAGCGTGGATATGAATTGTTTCTAAGAATGTTATAGTAATGAGGAGGGTATGTCTATTCGAGAAATAATATTATGTGCGAGATAATTAAAAGTGTTATCATAATATGCGGCTGATGACTGTACATGAAAAATAAGTTTGCTCCTAAATGCTATAGGCATGAGTTCGAGAGTTACATGTTGTATATGGTCATTCTGTTAACATATGTCATGTTGACAAGACACTGAAAATGCATCATTTTATAAACAAGAAGTTTACATTTAAACTTACAGACAAAAGTATATCTAGTGACCTATCTATGACTTCTTATTTTTAAAAATAATTTCTTTATCATGCAACATCCATAAATTATACAAAAATAAATTTTATTAATAAATGTTATATATTTAATGTAATATATTTTATTTCACTTTTAAAACTTACAGAAATGATTATGCCAAGCAATGTGTTTGTGGATTCGTATTTCCAAAACGGATTTGTAGTATATGGTGCCGCAACCATAAATTATGAAAAGCATAATTTTTAAAATAAAAGTAATATATTTATATAAATACACTTTTTTTTTTACTTTTAAATTAGTATATCGAGCAGCATGTCTACGGATTCATATTTTCAAAGAGAATTCGCATATTCTGTCAGAAAATTTAATAATGAGGCAATGACCATCGCCTTATTGAATTTTATAAGCATAGAATTCTGTATGTTAATATGCCAAGTGTTATAGATATTCAGGCTCGTGTTTTCGAGTCGAATGCTAATGTGACCCCATAAACTTTGACTATTTGCATGTTTTCTTGATTGACTTTAGTAGGCATAGGCATGATCTTAAGTTTTTTGAAGTAATTATGCAATGACCCTGAGCCACGAATACAGAACAGTAGTTGCCTTACCTCAGGTCGTGTTTTAAGTGCATTATGACAGGCGGTGTCATCTCACTGGATGTGCTACATAAACATTGTAAGGCGAGTATTGACGGGATTTCTTATAGTGGGCCTTCGTGATCGCTCATCCATCACATTAACGTCCTGGTTCGCATTGTCGCATAACAGGAAATAGCGGCTATTACTATGGCCTTTGCGTCGCATGATCAGAAGGCGTGTATGCAACTTGCCCTATAGTTGGAGAGCCACATCACACGGTACTCTGACAGTACTTAGAACACAGCCCGGCTGTAAACCTTATAAGGCCTCATTTACTACGTTATTAGCGAGCAATGGGAATGAAGCCCCACTGAAAATATAACCTACCACGGTGTTTCTTATGCTCCAAATTGGCAAGATTCGGTTGGGTTATTTTTCAAGATATAACGTAAAAGATTTATTTGGTCATATAGTACTATCTTAAAAAATGGCGGACCAACAACAATATTAGTCTCTCAATATAATTCTTAGACTATGCTCTGTTGACATACACAATTTGGTTTAAATAGCTTAACTAGTTCCCGAGACATGACATAGCACTCATAATTTTAAGATGGCCGCCGAAAAGCACCTGGCGAGGTTGAAAACTATAACAGTCGTATTTCCTTTCTAAGTACTATGCGTAAACCGAGATTAATAGAATTCTGTTCACATGTTAAGAAGTTTTTTTTGTGGTGGAGGGGAGGGGAGCGCGCGCACACACACACACACACACCCGCCCACGTGTACACGACACACACAGGCAAGCGACCTCATAAGCCTATCTTTCCTTCGGAAAGTAAGCTAAAAAGGGGCCAAGGGGGATATTTGTGTATGTAAAGTTGACAAAGGAGTGCCAATAACACTTCGTTTTTGGTTCAGTTCGGTTAAATGGTTCCTGATATATGAAATACGACCCCAAAATTTTTAATGACCTCATTTTTTTTTAAAATAAGAGTTCAGCAATCGAAAAGTATAACGGACGGGTGTCCTTAGGTAATAATTTTAATGTAGTAAGTTTGTTGGATTTCGGTTTGCGAGTTCAAAAGTTGTTAGCGAGACGCATACGTGTGTGTGTGTGTATATATATATATATAATATATATACATTCATTCATATGTACGTATAAACACATAGACAAAGAGAGACAGACGGAAAAGTGAACTCATTATCTTATCATTCCATCTGAAAGAATCTAAAAAGTAACAGGAATTTTCAACGTCTTTAGCCCGCCAGAAATGTATGCATATCTTGTTGGAATTAGAATACGTAAACGACACTACCATTCTGTCAGTGTTTCAGTGCAACGCCGCAGTTAGCAGCTCCAGTTTGGGTAACCTTGTTTGCGGTCAGGTTTGCTGTGAAACTGTGAACGGCAAAGCTGCCCCACATCTGTCTTAGAGGAGAGAATAAATGAGAAATAACACATCGATGAAACATATTTTGTTGTCATCCAGACATTTATACTTGAGCGGTACTGAATGAATGTCTTCCAAAATATGCGAGTTAAATGTTCAACTCAACGTTCCAAATTAAAGTTACCAGTGAATTAATACAATATAATTAGTACCGTCTGTTAATGACACGTAAAGACGAGAATGTTTTGCGTTTGTAGGAGGAATACATGAAATCCCCACGGAAAACCTAAATGTGGCGAAGAAAATAACAAGTTATGCTCTTACGCCAGCAGAATACGTGTCGTGCATAAGCGACACATAATAACAGATTAGTAGCTGATTTAATTCCTAAACACTTTATCCAGGAAGGTGGCGCTGAGGGTAATGACACGGCGGGGCGGTTACAACGGCCAGTCATTACACAAATGCCGACATGTTCTGCAATTATGAAGCGAGCGTGTTACTCGCTGGAAAATTACGGCCATGCGCCTGGTAATATTATATGTTACTAAATACATAGCTCCAGAAGGAATACGGGTAGGTTGTTTTGATGAATGTTTTATGAGTATGTCCTGAGCTACCGTTATTTCACTATCTAGGAGTCGAGGGAAGAGATCAGTGTTACGTTGATCATCATCGCCTTCGTTCGTAGAAACAATCCACTTGCACGTTACTACACATTGCTCGTTTATGCCGCAATAGTTCTACATTAAACTGATGATTTTCAAAAGTAATGCGAAAAAGTAGTTTTTTGCCATTCTGCTGAGTAGGACTACTGTTTTTACTGGTTACTAATAGTAGGTAACTCGATTAATGATTTTTGGATTGCGATACCTCTTTAAGTTCAACTCTTAACGTATGGCATTAAACTAGCTGGAAAAATAATATATAAATATATTTATTATTATTGTTATTTTGCTTGTCTACGTATGCTCTTCACACTTCATAATTCCACTTCCTTTCTCGCTTCCTATCTACCTTCACGAGCTACTCCTCTCGTGCTGTCGTTTGCTAAAGAGTACGCCAATGTCATTGTCTTCTTTATATCTTCATTTTTTAATTTTTCACGGTTTGAGTCTTTTGTCCAATGCTTGTTCCTCGCACAAGTTTAGAAAAAGTCTTCAGGATTCGACCATTAAACGTTTATATTTCATATTTGTATTTCCGAAAACTGTCCCATAAAAGAAACACATATAGTCTTAGGCATCTCTAATCTTTAAATAGTATAAAAGAAAGTCGCTTATCCGCGTCTTTCTGTGTATTCGCTTAGTACTTCTAAACTGTTTGATGGATTTTGGTGCAGTTTTCAAAATCATTTAGAGAATGTCCTGAGAACGGTTTTGGTGAATAATTAATTTATATTTAATGTCAGGATAGTGGAGAAATATCAAACCGTTTGTAATCAAGGCGTAAAACTGTTACCGGGCGAAGCCAGGCCGGTTCCCTAGTTTAATTATAAAATGCATACGATGCAGTTTCCCCGCGCATGCATTCCGGCGCTGCTCCATACTCACCTCGCTTCACCCTCGCCGGCTCTCAAGACCTCGGTGTCGAGAGCCGGCCAAGTCTCTCCCCTCCACTGCTGGGAGCGCAGAGACTGAGTCTGACAGACTGGACTGTGGAAAGTGACACTTATGTCGTAAGTGGCGTAAATTCAGATGAGGTAAACGGCAGTAGATATTTTAATAATTTACTCATAATTACTGATTGAAAATTAAGTGGCGTTAGATAACACAAAGACAGTGATTGGGACTTTAAATAAAATTGAAATTAGCATAATAATCTCACTCACTGGTATCTTAATATGTGTTTATATCAGGGATAGACAGTTCTATTGGGTCAATAATATCTGTATTTATGTATACTGCACTATTGTAAATAACTTATTAAATTAAATTTAGTTATTTAATTTGATGAAGATCTCCCTCCTTCACTAATTGGGAAACGCTCATGGCAATTAATAACAATACTGTACTACATGAGTCGACCTAGTGATGACAGGTGTGTATTGTACACAGTTCTGGCAGACATTGCAGTACGGTGCTGTGCAAGTGTACACTTTAAATGTGAAATAGTAGAAATGAGCCACGTCAATGGAAACATGTATAGCTGCATTAGACATCGGTGGTTGCTCACTATTATTGTGGTGACTGTACTTCACTGTAGTGTTCAGTTTGCAGTGCACTTTGCCCGAGACCAGCTTCGTCGCGTTTTGTATTTGGCTGATGCTTCTCAAAAGCGATAGACTTTTAAATTAAAGGTTCTGTAATTAAATCATGGAGAATAGAAGCGGTTTAAGATTTAATTTAGATCATCTTCTATGGAAAGAATTCTTGGGTAAACAGAATACATATTTATTTCCTAATCACGAATCACTAGGGGGCGAAATGTTTGCTGCCTGTTTACCCAAGTAAAGGGTTTATTTCTGCATAACCGAGAGTACAAACTGTATTATGAAATAGAGCGGCATGAAGTGCGCCAACCTGGTAAATCAATGGTATCTATGTATGTCTGGGCCGGAGTTTCATCTCAAGGACTTTATATATATATATATATATATANAATACTTGCCATGTAATTTATTATGTACAAATAACGAAACAGTTTTGTTTCAAGCACAAGTTTAAAAACAACACGTTTTACGTCGTGCATTCACCCGAGGAGTGAGTATGCATATTACTTGAAGATAATGGTTCCCAGAGTTTAGTTTAATTATTGGCAGTATGTAACAGCTTCAGCAATGACTTTGAGTGAATGACTGACTGATAGCACTGTTTCTTCTTTAAAGTATACGTTTAGTTAAAAATAAGACATTTTTTTAATTATCAATCTCTCCGTCATTAGCCCCGTACTGGCGTTCTGTATGAAAGTTACTTTCGTCTTGAACACCAAACCCGTTTCACTTGATTTGCAGTGAAACATTGCATGTTTTATACCCTGTACATAGAGTAATAGGTAGGGCTTAACGTCTCGTCAAAAGCGAGTTCATTAGAGACGGAGCAAGTCGCTCAGAGAAGGAGGACTGGGGAAGTAGTCGGCCATGACCTGTAGTAAGGAACCTTCACAGCATTCCACTCGGGTGATTCCGGGAAACCATGGAAAACCGAAATGAGGATGGTCGTACCGGGTTTCGAACCCAGGTCCTCCCGAATGCGAGTCAGAAGGTTCACCACTGTGCCACTTAGCTCGTTATGTACAGAGAGTGTTCTGTCGTGCTGTTAGAGCAGCTATATAAACATTGTAAGGCGAGTATTGGCGGGNGCTCGTTATGTACAGAGAGTGTTCTGTCGTGCTGTTAGAGCAGCTATATAAACATTGTAAGGCGAGTATTGGCGGGGTTTCTTAAAGTGGGCCTTCGCGATCGCTCATCCATCACATTAACGTCCTGGTTCGTATTGTCGCATAACAGGAAATAGCAGCTATTACTATGGCCTTTGCGTCGCATGATCAGAAGGCGTGTATGCAACTTGCCCTACAGTTGGAGAGCCACATCACACGGTACTCTGACAGTACTTAGAACACAGCCCGGCTGTGATCCTTATAAGGCCTCATTTACTACGTTATTAGCGAGCAATGGGAATGAAGCATCATTGAAAATAAAACATTGTTGAGAAGTGATGTAGGGACGTGTGTTGTTGAACTGGGANCACGGTACTCTGACAGTACTTAGAACACAGCCCGGCTGTGATCCTTATAAGGCCTCATTTACTACGTTATTAGCGAACAATGGGAATGAAGCATCATTGAAAATAAAACATTGTTGAGAAGTGATGTAGGGACGTGTGTTGTTGAACTGGGANGCAATGGGAATGAAGCATCATTGAAAATAAAACATTGTTGAGAAGTGATGTAGGGACGTGTGTTGTTGAACTGGGAAACAACGGCGTGGTGTCGGAGTGTCAAGTGGACAAGCTGTCATTAGCATAATGAGAGCAGCTTGACGCGGCGGGCAGAGGTACTAGGGCCGGCGGACCACGCTAATAGCGGCGTGATTAACATGCGATATGCGGGGTGATTGCCGGGCTGGAGGGCAACAATGGGGTGCAGCGAGAGCCTCGCGGCGAGCGAGGACAATGCGACGTCGCGTGGAGCACTGTCGAGGCGCATCAGCGGCGACTGCACGGGCCGCCGAGCACTCACAAGGTCGCCCTGCGCCGACAAACAAACAGCGCGCGCCAACCCTTTGAGCCCTGCCCCCTGTGCCGCAGCTGCCCTGCATGGGCCGGGGGCGTGCCTCCAGAACACACATCGCTCCACGCAGGACAATGCAGACCCCACTCCGCTCCTCCCGGCCTGCGCTGATTGAATAACGTCGTGGGAACTGCGGTTCCAGCGCCGCAGGTAAGCTTCACTGCGCGGCGTGCTGGCTCCTGGCACAATGCCTCAGCACGTCAACACACCCAGCACGCACTTACCCGACATACACATACTCATTCGTCTACTTCTACTGGACAGAGGCAACCACATCTGCAGTCAAACTTAACGTTAAAGGCGGCCGTGGGTTGTCGTCATCTCTGACGAGCACCTACATTATATAAGAGCCTTCAAAATAATCAGTTGCATCATGAAATAACAAACTGAGATTCAGTGGGAAATCACAAATAAATCAGTGAAATTCGACCACATTTGGCACTGATTATCATTTGCTCAGTTCTCACTGTTTTCACTGATTTGGTTCAATTCTCACTAATTGAAGTTCAAAGTACAATTGTGGTTGGTCACTCGAGTACGTAAATGTCTTCTCACAAAGACGATCACCAATATGCATAAGAAGTCTGCTGATATGCCTGTAGGGTATTGGCATCTAGCGTGAGTGGAAATATTTCCCTCGAAAATCGAAGTCCCTAACCATTAGGCAAAGTAAGGACGGGATTATGGCATCAAGGCGTAGGGTGCAGCACTGAGATCTTGGAACTTGAACACTGATACCTCAGCTGAGCTTCAGTAGTTTAACTAATACGTGCATCGCAATTCCAGTGCCACAAATAACGTACAGACAAGATTCACTCAATCTGAACTATACAAAGTAATTGTAGAAGACTGCGTTGCGTGCAACTTTCCAAGCGTAGACATTTGCTTTCGTATACTTTCATAGCCTAGTCGCTGTTTCTTCATACTTTGTGAATTGAACCTATGAAAATTCACCCCACGTATGAAGTTCTTGGATGTATCCTAAATATGTCATGTATCACAAGCGTTTTATACCTGTGTTACCAAAGAAGTGCCTTATTTTTGGTTGAATTCAATATTTTACTTATATTTTACCTATGAATTATAATATTTTATTTATAACTAATATCGTTTAAAACTATGAATTACCAACAAACCGTTGGTAGTTCCCATTAAGAAATAGTTCACATGCAAAATTATATTACTGAGTGCGCACGAATGCGGTGCTTTGTCCCTTTCGTGTAATTTTCTAGACTTCTTTAAGCTTTGTCCTCCGTAGGCGGAGGGACATCCTGGAAGTAGAACATTAGCAGGGCTTCAGAGTAGGCGAAAGTAACCATGAATTGACTATAACATTAATTATCACAAATGTATCAGCTAAGCGTTCATTTTCTCAGTTGAAGTTATTATAAATCCATACAAAACAATTGCGCAACGCGGCACGTTGGATACCTTAATTCTGCTACGTATAGAATCAGACGTAATAATGTAAGATTAGTTTTGCGGATGTGATCGAAGAACTTGCAGTTTTTTTAAAATAAGCAGCAATTTTTTCAAGTATAAATGAAATGGAATGATACAAAAACCAACATTGTTTTTTATTTGGTGTACGTTTTGTTGCGTTTTCAAAACTGCAAATGTAATTTACATTTGATTGTTTATAGTTTTATTTTTGTGTATGGGAACCACAAAGACTTAATTGCCTAGGGAATGTAGATACGTTAATCTGGCCCTGATTGCTGTTTCCAACAACGATAGCTGAAGCACCTCCCCCCACAGCAGTCTTCTGTCCGCTGGCCTAGTGGTCATTTCACATTGGCGCACAGCGTGTGCTAGTGGTTGTCAAGCCAGCCTTTAACGTACTTACCGCGCTTTATTTAGCGATTCTATTATCCTCCATTGGCAAGGAAGGGTATTACCGGTCCACTAAGTTATCGCAGTCTCCCGGGGCTACGCAGCTCGACCGGAAGTCCGCCATATTATTTACGTACGTCAGGGTTTTAGTGTTCCCTTTTCTTTAGAATGTAATAGAAAAAGGAGGCACAGTTATTTTTCATTATCTTTGTTGCCTATGTGAGAAGCTACAATTAAATCGATTCGCCGCTGAATGAACTATATATACAGAGTGTTCAGAAATTAAACGCCCAAACTGCGGGAGGTGATTCCTTATGAAAAAAAAGTCGAAAATATACAGGAAACTATATACCTAAGCAGAATATTAAAAGAGATATGAGCCTGTGAAAATTGGGTTTTGAAAACGTATTTTAGCTGAATACCTTGCATTTTCTGCCAGCGGTAGGGATGGTAGCCACAGTACGTTGAATGGGACACGCCCATTTGACGCGCTATGGAGCGTGTACTAGTAGAGGGTATGTCGTCGATGTGCTGACGTATCACTTCCTCAAGCCGCATAATGCACACAGACCGAGGACGGCCATCATTACGCATGTGTTTCTGCAACATGGGAAGCATAAGACATATTTTTGCTGCGAACTTTGTAGGCATTGTACAAGGCATTTGGGATAAATACGTTTTCAGAACACGATATTCATAGATTCGTATCTCCTTCAATGTTCCGTCCTTTATATTTTCGACTTTATATTTCATAAGGAATCACCTCCCGTAGTTTAGGCGTTTCATTTCCGAACATCCTGTGATACATTATATATCCAAATTCAACCGACGAACTTCGGCTGCAGGTTAATCATGAAAATATACACACGCCATAAGGTCTAATTCGGATCTCGGGCGGTACGCGTCTTTGAAGTTGGACCTGACGCACCAGATTATTACAGATATCGGAGAAAATATGTGAGACGGAACACTGTGTTTCTGGAAAACGTATAAGTGTCAAATCGTCTACAAACACTACAAAACCTGTCGCTGTCAACAAATTAATTCATTGAATTAATTACGGTTACCACTCTTATTGCGAGTCATTCGACTTGACGTGGTAGCGTATGTGGGATCTTGTTGAGGGAATATGAATCCGCATGTTCCTATTGACGAGAAATGTTGCCTGGTGTAAACACGCTAACCCCCGCCGTTTCCGGGTAGTTCGAGTTTCAAATTTCAAAAGAATCATGTTCAAAACCTGGCAGCCGGGCAACACGCAATACACTCTATAATGACTGGTTACGAATGTCAAAGGGACAATAATAACATACCAAAGTAGCTGTCGAGGAAACGAAATATCACATAACGGTGCACTTAAGAAAAATCATAAATAAACTGAGCTCAATACATTATTGACTAACAAGCTGGAGATAAATGGATAAATTATATTAATTCGTGTATTAACGTTTTTGTTTGGCCATATTTGCGATATAGAATATACACTGAAGAGCAAAAAAAAACTGGTATAGGCGTGCGCATGCAAATAACAGAGGTATGGAACCAATCAGAGTAACGCGATGCGGTCGGCAGTGCCTATATAAGACAACAAGCGTCTGGCAAAGTTGCTAGATCGGTTACTGCTGCTACAATGGCAGGTTATCAAGATTTAAGTAAGTTTGAACGCGGTGTTATAGTCGGCGCACGAGAGATGGGACATAGCATCTCCGAGGTAGCGATAACATTTGGATGTTCGCGTACTACCATTTCACGAGTGTACTGTGAATATCGGAATCCGATAAAACATCACATCTTCGACATCGCTGCGGCCGGAAAAAGATCGTGAACGAACGGGACAAACGACGACTGATGAGAATCATTAAACGTGACAGACGTGCAACCCTTTCTCAAATTGGCGCAGATTTCAATGCCTCCTGCATACCTTCAGACATTAGTTGAGTCCATGCCACGTCGTCTTGCGGCACTTCTGCGTGCTCGCGGGGGCCCTACACGATATTAGGCAGGTGAACCAGTTTTTTTGGCTCTTCAGTGTATTTACCCCAGATAAGTATTAAGCATTGATTTATTTTGTAACTACACACCTCAAAAAAGTTTTGCACCACCGAGATCTGTGATTTACTCGCTCACAGCCCAATAAAATATGGGAGGAAAATAGACACAATCTGTACCGACTACCACGGAAAACACTTGTACCACTTCATTACTCAGAAAGATCACAGATGCTGGGGTGATAAGAAAGCGTGTCTCACCTTTGGTTGGCCACGTAGAAAAATGTCCCAGCGGACAACCTTTATAAGCATCAAAATTACAGGTGGTAGAAGATATTCTTGAAGTGAGTCTTATATTGAAAAATTCTTATTGTAGTATCCTACGGTTGTGAGATATAGTTCCGACTGTCAACAAATCTGCCTAAGAAACGTTTGAATAATGAAAAAAAATTTTATTCGTGTACACTGAGTTATAGAATTGCGTAGGTTTGTTTTTGTTGAGCTCGTCAAGGCGTAATGATAGGGAACAGACACAACTGGAAGACAGTTCCTAGCCATTTTTACTGGTCGCTGAAGACTCTCGAAGACTGGCTGGAAGGTAGAGCCATGGGGGAAAAAAAACATAATTGAAGGACCACATGGAAAATGTATTGATGAGCGAAATTATTGCTCAAAATACCAGTCTTCGTAATAAGTTTGAAATTAACTTCATTAATGAAATAATTTGCCATAGAATTGCAAGAAAATTTTTGAAATTAAAATAGCTTTTATTTTATTAACCTGGTCATAATTAATCAATAGTAAGACAAGAAAATGCGTAGATTTTTATAACACTAGCTTCTCTCGTGATTTAAGTAGGCTTTCCAATAATAAATAAAGTCCGAGAGAAATATAAAAAATACTAAAAATTTAATTAAAGTATTTTGATTTAAAAATTTGCTTAGCATCGAGCTACTGATTCTTTCTACCAGAGTATTATGAATTAAATTGCGGAAATCAGTTCGGTTTTTAGTTTCCAAGATGGCTGCTACATGTTTCCAATTAAAATTTCCTTCATTAAAAAATGATGTACTCGTAAAATTTAGCTGTTTTTTTTAAATGTGGTGGAAGTGTTGAATATCTCGACTGTCTGGGTACTCGCCAGAACACCACGGGCTGTCTTCTGTCTCGACTTCCTGAGGCTCACGGGCCTGTAGTGCAATAGAGTCCATTCTGCACTTTATGTAGGGCGAGGGCTGTAGAGATATTCAAACCCGGGGAAACACTCGGGCGACGACCGAGCACGCATTCTTATATAACTGCGTTACACGTCTTCGTCCCATCAGGACGGTCTGTTCCAGGTCTCGTAACTCGACATTCTACCACTGAATTAAATAAAGACACAAAGAGCATTCACCCACTCGGGTTAGCTGTCCTGCCTAAGGGATCCAAGATGGCCTATCTAGAAGAAACTCTCTTTTAAAATATATTCAACTGAGGACCTATCTGAATAAGCCGCCAATCGTAAGAGCGCTAGGCAGTTTCAATATATCGTACCACTTGGTTGCCGTAGTAACTTGAAACAACGTTCTTCTTTGGGTGATGCTTATGTAAACATTACAAATTTAACACACTAGAAAGACGTATAAAATATATTGGACTTATAAACTCCGAAAACCATACTTATTTTGTTAATGGATACAATAAAAAATTACTACCGCTACAAACATACATATATTAAATATAATATTAAGAATTCAAACATAATCTCATTATTATCAACACCGCCGAAAACCAAATTGCACGGCGCTAGTGTGTATCATTCGCGCCCTGCAATGGCGTTTACAAGAGCAAACAGTAAAAATACAGTTTTCGGCATTGAGCGCTCATAAACAAGCTTATTTAGTGTAAAAACGTTACGAAATCAAGACACAATAAAGATAGTTATAAACGGAAGGAAATTTTCGATTATCATGTCATATTAAATTAAAATAATTGTGCAATACCACGTTTTTTGAAATATATTTTTTACGACAGAGTATTAACCAACGTGTGGATATATTTCATTGTATTTTCACTCTAGTCCTTCAATCCTCTAGGTAGATTCTAACCAAATATTTTAGACAAGTATATTTATTTTATTAAAATTGTTATTATCCTATTTTCGTATATACGAAACCAGCCGCCAGGTGGCGAACATGTTTAGTTTTCAAAGCACTGAGCTTCCCAAATTCAGTAAAATAAAAAAAAAGTATTTATAAGTTAGGTACGCTCGATATAGCTTAAGTGTGCTTATGTTAGTGGATATTCGCATTTCGGTTGGCCTTTTCACGCGTTTTTAATTGAGTAATGGCGTGTAGAGCATACATTATCTCGAACCATTCATTTATAACTACAGTGTTAAAACCAAAGTGCTTCACAATGATCATGTAATTTGAACTTGATATTTTAAGGATATTAGAATTAGTTTTAAAACAAATTGCCAAGTTATGCTGGGCTTGTATGATTCAAGTTACGGCATTTCATGAAAAAAAGTAATTGTTCCTACGTTCATGAGTTTCCAAGTATTTGAGACATAAGGACATACTGCAGTAAGGCTTCATTTGCAGTTTATCTTGCAATTACTTTGAATGGGTTGTAGGTCAAAACTTTTGGATTAAGGTGTACATTTTTAAAAGAAACCCTGGAAAACAAGATGCCAAGGGGTTGTTTCGGTACCATTGCAAATAATAAACCGTAAATTTTACTTTAATTTTCTTGACATGTCGAATGATTCATTACATGTCTTTACTTGGCAGTGCTGTACATTAGTTTGCCGTTTCGTATGTTGTAGGATTACGATAACGTTTGATGTTTTCCTCCCTTAATTTTTCTGCATTAGCCTATGTGTTTCTTGAACTTGTAAAAAATTTGTATAATACAGAATTTTTGTCATTAAATTAACGAATAAATTGTGGGTTTTATCTGAAACCCATAATGATTTGAAATATTTCAGTCACGAAATCTGAGACTGAAATCGGAACCACCTGATCATTCCCTACATATGTTACAGTCATATATTTTTCAAAAAATAAAATTTTGTGTCAATCCTGTGGCCGTGTTCTTATTAACCATGTGGTATATTTATTAGTATTTATTACGGTTAAATGCGGACGCCGTCGATAGTCAATTGTTAAAAAGTGGTTACTATGGATATTTTGCATTTTAGTAAGTTTTGTTACATACTGAAAACTAAATACTAAAATGCCAAATACGTCATAATTTAATTCTGTTCACGTGACCTTTTAGTAAACTTAAAGTGCCAATTCGAACCCGGCCTAAGAAAGGCGTTCTTTGATGAACCCAATATTTACCCAGTGAGACTGTTACTTCCAACATCAGAAGTATTTCTCGCGTCACGCCTGTAGAGGGAACTAGAGATTGAATCATGAATACCCTCCATAAGCTATTGCCCTGATAGTCTCAATATACTACACACGCACTACGTATATATATATATATATTGATATACATAATGTTGCAAGCTGTTAGGTGAGCACTTTATAAAGTCCTCCCAGAAGGCAAAATAATCCAAAATTTAAATTCTACTATGGTTTCAGACTTTATATGCTTTAAATTTATAAGGATACAAAAAAGCTGAAAGGAACTTTTCGAAAGGCTTCAAAAATTGCTCTCTTTGTCTTGAACAGCCTATACGAACTACAGCGTAAGTCTATTTCGAAGGAATGTAATCACCCATGAATGTGTGACCGAAACAGATTTTTTTTTGCTAGTAACACAGTCAGAGTAAAAGATAAATGTCTGAATTTATGAATAATGACAGGATAGTCCGCCTAACGTGTACAGCCCAAAAATTTTGGGAACGTTTGCAGATAACGAAATGCGATTTTCGCTAAACGAAATTACGTACGGGGGCAAGTAATTTGCCGCAGAGTGACTTCGTAACACTGTATGGACAGAAATAATTAAACCACATATGATTTTTCTCCTTGAAACATACATTTATTTTAAACCCATCTGAAAGTACGTGCAAAGAGGAATTCAGTGATATAGCATATGCAATAGAAAGTAATACAGAAATGCCAAGAAATAATGTGCAAAAATGAGGCAAATATGGGGCAGTGGACCTGTACTCACAGCTGTAAGCAAGCAACACATGACTCATCCTGGCGGGACCTCTTCCTAACAGCAACGCAGCACCAGTCCCCGTAATATGTTATGGTAAGTGGTATTGCAGTGTGTGGCTGTACGTACGCAATGAAGTTTACGAGTGAGGAAAAACTGGACGCTCTACTTATTTACAGTGAGTGTAGCAGAAATGCTAAGCAAGCCGTACAAATGTATGGTGAAAGGTATCCTAATCGGACGCCCATTTCACGACAAACGATACGAAGAATTTGCACACGTCTCTTGTCACGAGGTGATTGGAATTCCACAACACGAGTGCGACGAAAGACTGCTAGGGGCGAGACACATCAATACGATGTGTTGGCACGTGTCGATGCCAACCCACACATGGGTACGCGAGAACTTTCCAGGTTCGTAGGAATAAGTAAAGCAAGTGCGTTGCGGTTAATGCGCCAATGGAAATTCCATCCATATCACGTGGCTCTTCATCAGGCGTTACATGAAGGTGATCTCCAGCCGCGTATTCAGTTTTGTAGGTTTGTTACAGACAGTAAGGGATGACAGCAATATTCTGAAGAACATGCTATTTACCAATGAAGCGACCTTCACAAACGATGAGCGCGTAAATTTACTAAATATGCGCTACTGGGAGATGGAGAATCCGCGTTGGGTCCGGCACGTGGAGCACCGGCGACAGTAGAAAGTGAACATATGGTGTGGAATCGTTGGACACTAGGTCATAGGACCATGCTTTACTCAAATGACAATTACCTGCTGCACGTAAGCCCACTTCCTCAGAGAGACCCTACCGGCACTTCTGGAAGACATACCGCTCGACATACATCATTATATGTGGTTTCAGCATAATGGTTGTCCTGCGCATTTTGCTTTAGTGGCGAGGCAAGTGTTAAATGAAACGTTTCCAAACCGGTGTTTAGGGCGTGGTGGTGCTGTAAGGTGGCCAGCTCACTCCCCTGACCTCACACCTCTCGATTTTTTCCTGTGGGTAAAACTGAAAGATGGGGTGTACAACACGTCTCGCTCGTCTTTCGCTACATGTGCATTTACAGATGTGTATTGCTGTCGATGGTAAACACATCGAGCACATGCTGTGAAAATACCTAATTTGAAACGTTTTAACTATAACTGTGCTCTTTTGTACTATGCATGCAGAAGCGATTGCACTTCTCCTTAGGGTGGTTTGTTCTATTTTTATTGTACATCTGTACTCACTTGTTACTCGGTATAGTTAATGACTAGCAAACAGATCTCCTGAATTACGTTGCTATCTGAATAAAATGTAATGTATTGATATCAGACTTGCACTCACATTGCCGGTCTTCCCTCTACTGCGGTGCTCTCTTAGTCCAATATCGCATTCGGTGCCCCTTGTCCCATCAAGCTAAGCGCTTCTCTGCTCTAAGGAAGTGGTCCCGCCAGGATGAGTCACGGCGCGTGTTGCTTGCTTACAGCTGTGAGTACAGGTCCACTGCCCCATGCTACCGGCCCACTTAACTTAATCATATTTGCACATTATTTCTTGGCATTTCTGTATTACTTTCTATTGCATATGCTATATCACTGAATTCCTCTTTGCACGTACTTTCAGATGCCATTGAAATAAATGTATGTTTCCAGGGGAAGAATCATGTGTGGTTTAATTATTTCTGTCCATACACGTGTTACGAATAGTCACTTTGCCTCAAATCACTTGCTTTCGTACGTAATTTGTTTAAGAGATTTGCATGCATTTCGTGATTTAGAGATTTAGATGCATTTCGCGATCTGCAACCGTTCCGGAAATTTTGGGGGTGTCCACGTTAGGTGGACCATACTGTATGTATTATTACATGTCAAAGTGCAAACCATAGAATATTGGGTGCTGATATCAACCCGCTCCCACAACAAAGGATAGGTTGGAATCTTATTTCTGCAGATAAAGAAGTTGCCCGAAATTATTTGTGGTATCCTGCGGAATACTAATCTATCGTACAGGATAAACTAAAAGGCTGCCTGGTATTTTTACTCTAATTAATGGATAATGAAAATATGTGTTTGGAGTGTTAGATGATAATGCATTAATTTCTCGAAAATGGTGTTACGTAGGGTAAAGACAGAAAGCTACCTATTTATTAGGTGTGTGTATGTGTATCTCTGTGTGTGTTTCCCCGTAAAACTTTTGAATTGAACAGAATTTTACCAAATTCGGTACACATATAGTACTTAGTGAGAATATCCGACTTTGTAGTTTTCGACCATGCCAGGTCCATACTTCCAAAATGGCAGACAGTTTAATATTGATGGTGCTATGTTTTATCTCGGCAACCATTTTACCACTTTAAAACAAATTTCGCATGTACAGTGCATCATGTGAACATTGCATCTGGAAATGTATATTGTTGTTCTTCCCCTATTTTGGAAGATAACACATGCAAAATAAATAAGCTTTCCTGTTACATTTTGGACATTACATGACCCATTTCCATAACGATTTTGTCATGTAAGTTGGCCTGATACTAATATAAGCCAAGTAAACACATGCGATTTAAATATAGGATTCAATTATTTTTAAAATGGCGTTCACATAAACATTTTATGTTATTTTCTTTATCCATCAATCTGTTTGGCTAATTTGGACTGAACTTGGTATACTGAAATGTCTGTTACATGCATCAAATGTGCCAGTCATCATTCTTTTATTCGCCAATGTATAATTTAACTCCACATGAAAAACAAAGATTTTATGTCACATCTCTCGAAAAAATAAACCGATTTCTACCACAATTGACAATTACGTAGTATTATAGTACGGCATATGAACTGACATGTCCTAAATGTGCCAGAAACATTTTTTCGAAATGTTAGCTATATAAACATTTCAGTTTGGTATGTCATCTACGAAACCATGTATCCAATTTCAACTGAATTTTGTATGCCGGTAAGTAATAATGTCTATGTAATATAAAGACCATGTTTAATATAATAAAACATGCCTTTAAGTATTTGCAATAAAAATATTTTTATTAAATATTTAAATTTTATATCAAAACAATTTTGAAAAAAATGTTAAAATATGGAAAATTGAAGAAATAAAGTTATCCGTAAAAATTTAGGCTTTAATTTCTTTAATTGCTTTAACTTTCACCAATATTAATTTGGTCATATATTTTATGCAAAGTAATTCTAATGAAAAATTTATTGGAAACTAAATTTTGAAATAAAGCCTAGTTTTTTTACTTTTATGTTTAAACACATATTTTAATAAAACTAAGAAAGGTACTCCTGGACTACATAAAGCGCTTTTCAAACCAGTAACTTAAAGTAATTTTATTATAGTTTAAAGTTAATTGTGAAATTGAGATTTTGCTACCCCTCAAGGCTTTATTTTAAAACATAGTTTCCAAACATTTTTTTTCAATAAATTACTTTACATGAAATGAATGACCAAAATATATCTTGTTTCATATTAAAGCAACAAATTACACTCACATGTTTCGGAATAATTTTAATTTTTTTAAATTTAATACCTTTGGACTTAAGTTTTTAATAATATAAATTGTTTCAAGATATAAATTAAATAAAGAAATAAAAATATTCTAACTTAAATTATTAAGATATGGTGTTAATTATATAAAACCTGGTTTCGATCCTACATTTACATAACTACTCTGACAATATGTATTACGATCGTAAACTATGCACGCAGAGACTGTCGTGTCCGCCACAATGTAAAATAGCGCCACATTAAAAATTATAAAAACCCAAGCTGTTCGTATACGTCTTCAAAAGAAGACACTTTACAAGAAAGGGTTCTATAATAAAAAAACCCGCCACACTAAATAATTTGTATTGCATGGAAAATAATTTTTTACGCGCGGAGAAAACTAATATATATAATGAAAAACGTTTATGGGTGATTCGCATACAATGTCATATATACGAGGGTTATTCGGAAAGTAAGGTCCGATTTCGTATAAAACATAAACCATCACAAGTTTAAAAAAAAAAACCTGTTTATTTTAATTCCTTACGCGTTTCTCTATGATTCTACATAGTTTCCATATATGTTTAAACATATGTCATAACGTTCTACAAGGTTTCGTATGCCTAAGTCATAGACAGCCGCCTGTGAGGATAACCAGTCTAACTGCTTCTTTCACGTCTCGTCCCCTGTGGCAATCTTCTCTAAACATTGATCACATTCCATGTGATATCGGTCCAAAAAATCAAGAGCACAAGCTATTCTTTTCATTTGGTGTTCCTCAGTAAGCAGCCTGGGAACCCAACGTGCTCACAATTTAAGAAATTGCAAATTTTCAGAGACAATTTTGTGCAAAGTTGTTTTACCCACATTCGGAAATTCCATTGCTAAAGTTGAAATTGTGAATCGCCGGTCTTCACGAATCTTTTCGTCCACGGCTTTGACCAAATTTTCTGTGATCACTGATGGTCGGCCTGATCGCGGTTCATCATGGACATTTTCCCGTCCGTCCTTGAAAGCTCTCACCCACTTACGCACTTTACTGTCACTCATCGCATTGGGGCCATACACTTGACTTATCTGTCGATGAACTTCCGCTGCTGAAATGTTCCTTGCTGTCAAAAACAGAACCACTGACCGTATTTCACAGTCGGCGGGCTGATCAATTATTTTTAACATTTTGAACTGACACTGTAAAAACAGCACACTGCAACAATACCAATGCAAATGGCGTCGTTTGACGAGCAAGGCATCCCGGGAGTCGGTGCGCATGCGCGTTACAATGTTGGCGCGACATTCGATTAGCTACGGCGATTCGGACCTTACTCTCCGAATAACCCTCGTACTATATAGATTATGAATATTTTTGTATGCCCCGATAGTAATATTTTCCTGTCCCTTTTACGTTGCGCTACTGAGTGCCGACAAGTCAACGGTTCAAGCGACTGGAGATCTCTTCTTTACTTTGATGTGGAATATCTCGGGAACTAGACTAAGAGCAATATACTAATTATGTTCAGTTTGTTCTCTATTGACAAGAATGCCTGTCCTATCAGCCGTGTACCAAGGTGACAATGCGGAAATTCGCACACACTATTATCTGTGGGCCGATTGAAATTTACGAAGACTACCTGATTTCGGCAATAACTAAATTTTCTGTCTTTCTGAAACGTAACCGTGACGCAAGCGCACTTGAGGCGGTCCCGGAGTCATGTCTCCACATTACTAACAATTATGCAATCTCTACTTGGTAGCCAAGATGCAACCCCAACGCAGCCTCTCTTCAAGGTGGCCCTGGACCAAGTATCTATTTAAGTAATTGTACCAAACTCACCACGACATTAACAAGAAGTTACTGGTAACAAATGATCCTAATCAATTCTAGTGAAGTTCCAAAAAACTTGGATGGCAGGTAGGCGTTGACGTCTAATTGACAGCGATATTATTTGAGATAAAACCAGAAACATGCGAAACAGTACCAAGACCATTAAAATACATGAGTGACTTACCCGGGATTAGAATTCAGAAAAGCTCATTAAATTAAGCTAGCTTGCAATCAACTCCATCACGGAGGTAGGATTCGGAGCATGATCTTCGGATATTATCAGTATGTTTTAAATTATAGGGTTCACTAACCTGAAATATTTACACGGCCATCATTTTGAAAATAAGTGTCTGAGCCACCAAAAACACATAAGTTTGCATGGCCTACCATAACGCTCCTTGTGTGAACCATTTGGTAGAAATCGATTGATTGGTACCCGAGATAAAACACAAATACCTTATTTACTTAATTGGCGCTATCCTACAAAACTATCTACAAAATGT
The DNA here is from genome assembly GCA_002778355.1 of Clitarchus hookeri. Lineage (NCBI taxonomy): Eukaryota > Metazoa > Arthropoda > Insecta > Phasmatodea > Phasmatidae > Clitarchus > Clitarchus hookeri. Next base: position 43,411 of record NQII01005711.1, on the reverse strand, counting down.
TCTTTATACTATGCGTCTAATATACACTGAAGAGCCAAACAACTGGTATAGGCGTGCAAATGGAAATAACAGAGGTATGGAACCAATCAGAGTAACGCGATGCGATCGGCAGCTAGATCGGTTACTGCTGCTACAATGGCAGGTTATCAAGATTTAAGTGAGTTTGACCGTGGTGTTAAAGTCGACGCACGAGAGATGGGACATAGCATCTCCGAGGTAGCGATAACATCTGGATGTTCGCGTACGACCATTTCACGAGTGTACCGTAAATATAGGCAATCCGGTAAAACATCACATCCTCGAAATCGCTGCGGCCGGAAAAAGATCGTAAAAGAACGGGACAAATGACGACTGACGAGAAACATTAAACGTGACAGACGTGCAACCCTTTCTCAAATTGGCGCAGATTGGATTTGTGGACTGCCCTGCAGGATTCATGGTGTGGATTGCCTCCTGCATACCTTCAGACATTAGTCGAGCCCATGCCACGTCGTCTTGCGGCACTTCTGCGTGCTCGGGGGCCCCACACGATATTAGGCAGGTGTACCAGTTTTTTGGCTCTTCAGTGTATTCTGTAAGCATACATTGTTTGGTTCAGTTTGGTTAAATTGTTAAATAGATATGCCAAACGAATAAAAATATTTAGATGGGCGCCACTTTGAAGAACAGTGTCTGACCCCATTTAAATCATGTAAACTTACATGGCCTTCTGTAGGTGTCCAAAACTATGTGGAAATTAGTTGAATTATTATGGACGTATACAAAATGTTCATATATACTGGCGTGACACTGCTTTGCAAAAAAATCGGCAAAAGAAGATCTCTGTATGCATTAATTATGCTTGTAATTAATATTGTTTGCATACAAAATTGGGTTCAATTTTGTTGAAATGTTTCATAGATGTAACAAAATAAACTAAAATATTTATATAAACCCCATTAAAACATGTTTGCCGTACATAACGCATATTAATTTACATACCCTACAGTAACAATGCTTGCGTGAAATTTTGGTATGAATCGGCTGAATGATCCTCGAGATATAGCAAAAAATTGCATTGTTCATGTGACGATCTTCATAAATGGAGGACAAAAAGTTTAGGTATTAGCACATTCCATGATTGGCATAGATGCAATATAAAAAGATAAATAAATATGTTATATAGTTTCGTAGATATAGCACTCTAAGCGAAAATGTTTGTAAATGCGCCATTCAGAAAATAAGAAACTAACACACTTAAAACATATAAATTAATATGGCCTACCACTGTACAACTTCTTCGCCAAATTTGAAAGAAATAAGTTGATTGTTTCCCGAGATACAGCATAAAATCTGTATTATTGCATGTGGGGCTATCTTCCAAAAGGGCGAAGAAATTAGGCTTGGCATGGAAAATGTTGATGGATATAACTGATACGGTCAGCATACAAATTTAAGTTGAAAATTTTTTTGCAGTTTCGTAATTAAATAATTATGTGCTAAAATGTTTCTATGGCCGCCATTTTGACAATGTGTGTGTCTGACCCTCTCAACGTTTATCAGTTTACGTGGCCTGCCATAGTGCTACTTGTTTGCCAAATTTTGTATAAATCGGTTGTGTTTTCGGAGATATCATGTCATTTTAATTTTCCATGTGATACTATTTTACAAAATGGTGGACAAAAGAGATTTTGTTGACACTTTTAATGGTTGTAACATGTAGAGCCAACATATAAAGTTCCATATTGATTACATGGTTTCGAAAATATAGCATACTGTGATAAAATAGCAAGAAGGCCTTCATTTTGAAAATAATTGTCTGACATACTTGAAACACATTTGCACATATCAACTGCGGCAGTAATATTGGTTGGCCAAATTTGGTAGCAATCTGTCCATTTTTTCTTGAAATATTACACAAAAGCTTTATTAATTCATGAAGCACTATCTTACAAAATGGCCGACAAACATTGAATGTTGTTTGGCTTATATTTTGCTTGTGACAGATACTGTCAGCATTTAAAGTTTGGTTAAAAATAGTCAAACGGTATGGTAGTTACACCAAACAAACCTAAAATATTTATATGGCCACCATTTTAAAAATAAGTGCATAATAAAGTGCAATTACATATATTTACCTGGCCTATCATAGATTACTTATGTGCCAAATTTGGCGAAAGTTGGTTGAGTAGTTTTCGAGATATAATGTAAAAACTTGATGTTTTCATGTGGCACTATCTTACAAAATAGGAGACCAACAACAATATTTACCTATGATTTCAATGCTCACGCCTTGCTCTGTCAGCATGCAAAATTTGGTTAAAATCAGTTGAATGGTTTCCGAAATATGACATGTCATCCTAAATTTTAAAATGGCCGCCATTTTGAAAGTAAGTGCCCGGCGTTGTCGAAAACTATAAAAGTCAGGTTCCCTTACTTAGTACTATATGTGTACAGAGGTGGGTGAAATTGAAGGGGGGTACACACATGCACAGACACATACACATACACACAAACACAGACAGGAAAGTGATCTCATAAGCCTTCTTTCCTTTAGAAAGTAGGCTAAAAAAGTAACCCTACGCAACCACACTTCAGGGCTGCCGGGGAGGAAGAACAGGAAAAATTGCTGCTCCCTCAGGACTACTAACACGATTCTCAAAAAAAAAACTTCGTCCATTTACAGCACACCATCCGTCTACACTCCTAAATATAGACCACGCACGTAATCTAACGTTTTTAATGGAGCAATGTGTTGTAATATAATATACAATGCAATATTAAAAGTTTTTATATTCTTNTGTTGTAATATAATATACAATGCAATATTAAAAGTTTTTATATTCTTAAGATGGCAATACTGTAAACAAATTATTAGCTATCACGCTACCGTTGTTGTGTCATGGCGCTATGTGCCTTGTTGAAATTATATTGTTCTTTCTTAAAACTAATAAATAGTTCATTCAAGTGATCCGGAGTATTTCTTTATAAAACCTACAGGTTATGGGCCCAGACACCTAATCTTGTATGGTTGAAGTAAAATATTCGGTTCACCTGTGGTTGTCCATGTCCCTCAAGAAAAAAGGAAAAAGTGGGACTCTAAAGGAGAAAAAGGAATAGTAGTTGGTTACGGAGAAGATGTAAAAGGGTACAGAATATTTTTCCCACACAGGAACACTGTAGAAGTAAAATGGGACATTGTGTGTATAGAGCAAGAAAAAACACAAGAAAAACAGCAGTTGGTAACGTGTGAAGTGGAAAATTTGGTGTCAGAAGAAACCATATGCGTACCAGATACAAATGGGAGGGATGTTGATGAAGAACTGAGCTGTGAACAAGAACGGAGACCGTCAGAAAGTCAAGTCGAGACCGAAGGTAGTGATTATGAACCATGTTACAGTGGTAAAGAAACAGAAACTGAAGTCACCATCTCCTCAGAAGCTGACGATGCACTACAAAGTTCACCAGATACTCACCAAGATCAGCGGAGAAGCAAACGAGCGAGAAACCAAACGTAGTTCTACAAGTGTAACAATATTTATTCGATGGATGAGGAGCCAAAGACGTACGAAGAGGCAATGAGAAGAGAAGATGCAAGTAAGTGGAAAGAAGCTATAAGTAGGGAATTACAGACTCTAAATGAAAACAATACATGGGAGGTGTGCGATAATTCTGTAAATGAAAAGACTGTAAGCAGTAAGTGGGTTTTAAGATAAAGAAAACTGGTAATGATATACAGTATAAAGCTAGGTTGGTAGCTAGGGGTTTTGAACAAAATGATGACTTGAATTTAAATGAGATTTATGCACCTGTGGCTAAATTGTCAACTTTCAGATTATTCACAGCCATAGCAACCGAGCGTAACTTACCTATTTACCAAATGGATGTAACTGGGGCGTTTTTATACGGGGAAATTGATGAAGAAATTTTTATTCATTTACCAGATGGGGCATATTTTGATGATAAAAATATTGTCAAGTTAAACAAATCTTTGTATGGTCTAAAAAAATCACCCAAATATTGGAATGAAAAGTTCAACTCAGTTTTAACTAGAGGAGGCTTTGTGAGGTCACAGTGTGACTCATGTCTTTATTCAAAGTGCAATGATAAAGATCAAATGTATATTCTAATATACGTTGACGATTTGTTAATTTTTGGCACAAATGAGAACCAAATTTCTGATGTCAAACTAATGTTACAGAAAGAATTTAAAATGAAAGATTTGGGTTTAGTATCTGATTTTCTCGGAATAAATGTCAAACAAAAGTTAGAAAGTGGTGTAACCAAATTAAGTCAGAAAAGCTATTTAGAAAATGTATTGAGGAAATTGAAAATGGAAAACTGTAAGCCAATGTCAACCCCCATGGACCTGAATTTTAATGCTTAAATGTTTGAAAATAAGGAGTGCCAAACAGATCAAAATATTGAAAATGTATGTAGACAAATGATAGGATGCTTAATGTATGCTGTCTCAGGCACAAGACCAGATCTGTGTGTAGCTGTTTCTATATTAAGCCGATACCAAAACAATGCAAACGATGTACTGTTAACGGCTTTAAAAAGGGTATTAAGATATGTAAAACATACTATTGATTATAAATTGGTTTATAAATGTAATGATAAATCGCTAGTGGGTTACTGCGATGCTGATTGGGCAGGAGATCTCAGAGATAGAAAATCTACCACTGGCTATTGTTTCATGTATTCAAATTGTTTGATTTCATGGTGTTCGAAGAAGCAATGCTCTGTAAGTCTCTCATCAACTGAGTCTGAATACATAGCAATTAGTATGGCAGCTAGTGAAGCATGTTGGTTACAAAATTTGTTAAATGATTTTAGGGTAAAAATTGTTGACCCGACTACAATTTTTTGTGACAACCAGTCCGCAATATCGGTTGCAAATACAAGTAGTGTCAAGCGGTTAAAACATATCGATATTAGATTTCACTATATTAAAGAATTAATAATAAAAGGTAGAGTGTCTCTGAAATATGTAAAAACTGAAGAACAGTTAGCTGATATGTTTACAAAAGCGTTAATTTTTAAATTCACTAATCAGTGTGGAGTAACCATGTAAATTTATTTGTTTAAAACTTAGGAATATATTGCGTTGAGGGTGGGTGTTGTAATATAATGTACAATGCAATATTACAAGTTTTTATATTCTTAAGATGGCAATACTGTAAACGAATTATTAGCTATCAAGCTACCGTTGTTGGGTCATGGCGCTATGTGCCTTGTTGAAATTATATTGTTCTTTCTTAATACTAATAAATTGTTTATTCAAGTGATCCGGAGTATTTCTTTACAAAACCTACACAATTAATTAATATATTGTTATGCTCTGCCGGTCTCGTTGCTCACCACGACCCACCTCTGTTCAAGGCAGACCCGGTTGCCGCTACGTCGCCCAGTCAGCAGGGGAATGGTGGACCTGAACTGACGTCACAGCCCCGTCCTGCTGGAGGAGTTTCTAGCTAACACCTCCCTCGGCGTGTCCTAAGGTGTGAAGAAGGTCCTGGGTTAAGGCACCTGCAATGCCAATACGACCGAGCCCGAAGCGTTGACAGTCTGGGATAAACACCTGGCTTGATGCGAAAAGTGTGTAGCGAAGAATGGGGCATCGAGTCACTTCGGAGGAAATGACCGGCGGCGAACAAGGGCGTTAGTAGGGTCAGGGACAGGAACTGAGGCGGGAGACGGGATAATGTTTTGCCCTCCATGGAAGGAGAAGCAGCAATCGGAGAAATGCACAATCGGAGAATTGGCCTAGTTGGCATTGGATAAATGGACCATCGGAGAAGTGGGATACGCCCGTTTGAGACTTGGTGAGTTCCTCACTAGGTCATGGTCTCTCAACTTTAAAATAACCTTTCCTCTCTTCCCTTCTTCCGGTGGTCTTATAGCTCTAACTTCTGTATGACTTATTACTTGTGTTCAACTTGTTAAATATGTACTTTATTTAACCCTTAAATATGCACTTCTTCTCTGGTCCTAACTTCCTATACTAATGCTACGAATCCCGTCCTTCTTTGTTCTTATTCCCGTAGAAGTTAGAACATAGCAGTACACATACTCGTGCGTTGGCATGACCGCGCGCTGTCTGTCTCGGTCCCCGGCCTGCTCCCTCGGCGGCGTTGCCAAGTTTAACGCTCCAGCCTCCCACTAAAGAAGGCCGTGATACAGCACGCAATAGGCAGGAAACACACAAAAAAAATCTTTGTTTAAGCTAGAAAATAATAAAGATATAGGCCTACTGCACTGATCTTCCATTACCAAAACAGAGGAAAATGTACCCGAGCATCTCTCTTTAACTCGTTAAAAATGTTTATGGAGGATGCAGATGGGGCAATCTGTTTACAGACAGGTGTCAGCACTTAACGGGAAAGACTCGTCGCCTCGCAAGAACGCATCCAAACACTCAGCAGAATGTAAACGGCATCACACAGTGACACCTTTATGTCGGCGTACAGCGGCGGCTGAGCCAGAGTATTGCAGCGAGGATGACGTTGACGAACCACCTACCCTTACTCAAGGACTGCAGTAGTGCGTGTGGAGCCCAAGGACGTACATAAACATACAGCAACGCACTGTTGCATAACAGTTTTTCTTGGCATCGCACATGGCCCCAAATAAACTGTAATATGATAAGATGGTAAAACATGACTTCGCCACCTGTGATACATCAGTATAGGTATCCAGTCACCCCCTTCAAGGTCGGACTCTGTCGCCACACACCGCCATCACAGAGTTTTCTAAGGTCTGAAGGTATGGTGTAGTTGCTACAGCGCTGGCATTCCACCAAGGCGAGCGGGATTTTATTCGCACGTGCGAATCGTGCCGGGCGATGACCCTGGCCGGCGGGTTTCCTCAGGGATCCCCTTGCTTTCCGGCGCATCTTCATTTCTATCTCGTTTCACCTTCATCGGCTCTCCAAGATCTAGTTGTTGAGAGTTACGATTTTCGACCATATATATGGCGTGAAACCCCGTCAATCGAACAAACTCATTTGGCGTTTGTTTCGTTGTACGATTTCGTAATATTTTGGGTCGACTCGAAATTGTCCATCGTACGAGTATTGGATGGTTTGTTAATACATCGGTTTGCCATTCCGATAGATCGTCGTCGTATTTTATCCCCAACGACCAAGGGTGATCAAGCAATCCGCAGCACGCACACTTAATGTTTTTTTAAATTCAAAGTGTATACGCCGGGATTCGAACTCGTGACCCTTGGATCGCGTGTCTAGCTAGAGTGCTAACAACTGCGCTGTTCAACCGTTGTGGAAATGTTGTTTTTCTTTGCGTACATAAGATTGTTTGCATGTCTACTATAGGACCTTAAATAATTATCATTTAATGAATAAATATATATAAGAACAAAACTCGAATGCTCCAGATGCATCGTATATGAAACACTATGCACTAAAGGATAAAAGCAGCCCAAATCTCTCCACTCCATCCGAAGGTCGGACGAAATGAGCCCCTGACGAATCTCAGCGCGAGACAACATGCACCACGCATCGCAGGCGTCACAGGGGGAGGGGGAGGGATCAAACGGGAGCACCCAGCGTAACCCCCGCATTGCATAAGCAGTGGCATGGAATCCGTAGTTAACGAATTTCCCAGAGAACCGCTCTGAAGTATGTGGGGTAATGTGGGGTAAGAGATCGCACGGGGCAAGAGACCTACGACGTCGTAGTTCTCGTAGTCGCCGTCAGATAGCGTCAACATTCATATAGGGAATATTCGACATGCTTGCCACGCACTGGACAAGGCTGGCTGTCCGCTGCCGCCATCAATGGCAGTGCGGTCTCAACTATCTGCTTGGAGTGACGTTTGATGTAATTTTTTTGTGTTAAGGAAGTACCTGCAGAACTGCTACGGATTAATGTTGTCAAAGAATGTGTACATTTAAATAACAGGTGTGTTTTTTGTTTGTATTCATATGATGGTGTATTTTAATCATGCAACTGTGAAATGTAGTTGACGAATTACATTTTCCTGTTTGGTGGGGCAAGTTTCCTAAGGCGAGTCCGCATAAACGATTATGCGGACTCTTGCCCCACAATAACAAACATTATTAAAACCTTTTTAACCTTTTTTTTTCATATGTTTACATTCTGATTGTTTGACAGAAAAAGTTATNTAAAATCAAATACCTTGGTTTATAGATGGAAACAAAGTTGTTGGTTGAATCAAAATTATCAGCCGAGATGTAGTCTGTTGGCAACAGTTTTCTATGATAAAGTAATGAAACAGTAATATAATTCTAACAGATTTTAGTGAAATAGTACGCCAAACTGAAATCGTATTATGAAAATGAAAGTAGCAAATGGTTGTCAGCACATCCTGATAGTTGCAAAACGCAATTTAAGATAGTTAGTGTGTTTCGACTTGCTTATGAAAATGCAGCTAAGAGTGGAATTGCGGCAAAAGGCTTTCAGTCATGTGGCATTCTTCCAATATATCACGATATTTTTTTCTGAAGTTGACTGTCTTCCAACTGAAATTACTGACAGGCCTTTCCCAAGTAATGATGACAATCAATCGCCTCTTGTTGGTGACAGTACTGATAGTATGAATGCAGAAGTATAGCTTGCTTCTACTTGACAGCACATTTAAAAAGTTGAAGAAACCACTGTCTCCAAACGTTCCGGTTAGGCCTACTGAAAGTGGCCACACCTGTATGTAAAGAGTTAGCTACAGGTAGCTCTGCCGACGTCTCCTCCAACGCTTGTCGTAGGAATGTGTCAACTCCTGTAAAGTGTTCTGTTTCGCCAGAAGTAATCAGGACCTTCCCAAAGACTAGTCATCCACAACAGAGGCGCAGAAATCCAAAACTGTCTCAAATACTTACACAGTCGCCGTATGCTAAAATTCAGTCATTACAAAGTGAAATAAAAAATAGGCATCACCTAAAGAAAACGACTGTAACATCAAAATCGTTGGAGCAAAACGCAAGTTGACTTTAGATGGCGAGAAAGACATTGCAAGCTCTGGTAAAAGGTGCAATGTACGAAGATACTCCGTCTGTAGGTGATTGTGTGCAACGAATGTAGATCATGGTGGGAGAAACTCTGTTTCTATTGTATGGGAAATGACTTTTTCAAAAGTAATATACGCCAATAGGACTCTTAACCCACCGTAAAAGGATTCTTGCCCCACATGTGGTGCATGTTTCCTAATATGCAGTCATGTCTTCTATTTGTATTGCAAGTTCTTACAAATGAATTAAAATTTCAGTTGTTCTATAAAATTATACACAATGCATTGTCAGAGTATGTGCAGTGGTTTATGTGAAATACATCATCGCAACAGACAATCGACTACTGTTTCTTAAGTGCAGGCTCTTGTCCTACATTACCTCAACAAACACCTCAGAAAATAAGTTTCTCTGCTTAAAAAACACTGTGTGCGTGGTTACGCTAAATTGTGAACTTGTAAATTTCAATATTTTATGGCAGCCATATTTATACGCATTCAATAAAATGTTTGCCACAGTGAAAATGTTCGTACGTTTACAACTCTGTACCTAGACGAGAACCAAAGAGATCATAACCTCAATAACACGCTGCCATAAAGGGGCTTACATAATTGAAAACTTAAGCAGCAGAATTGTTCAGTGAGCCGTTACCTCACAAAAATTTAGTATACACAACAGCGATTTATTTATATTTTCCTGCNCAGCAGAATTGTTCAGTGAGCCGTTACCTCACAAAAATTTAGTATACACAACAGCGATTTATTTATATTTTCCTGCTGCTAAAAACGAATGCGGAAACAAAAACTCAACTATTTCCGTTTGAATTTCAAATAGCGCTTTTAAAAATGTGTTTTTATTGTATACTTAATTTATGTTATGTTTCTGCCCTTTACCCAACCCTATTGCTTACTGATTAAGTTTTCAGATGTGTAAACTCCTTATTGTTTTTGACGTGACAACGTCTTAAATTAGGTTGCGGCTGGGAGTCACTTATGAAAAAGTGTAACGCTCGGTAACGTTACGATGAGTCACCGAGGAGGGGTAATCAAGGGAGGGAAATGAGGGGAGGAAACAGGAGGGGAGCCGAGCCGGCCAAGGAGAAAGCCACCTTGCATGGAAGCAATTCCAAAGACGAACGACGCGGTGGAGCTNAATTGTTCAGTGAGCCGTTACCTCACAAAAATTTAGTATACACAACAGCGATTTATTTATATTTTCCTGCGGCTAAAAACGAATGCAGAAACAAAAACTCAACTATTTCCGTTTGAATTTCAAATTGCGCTTTTAAAAATGTGTTTTTATTGTATACTTAATTTATGTTAGGTTTCTGCCCTTTACCCAACCCTATTGCTTACTGATTAAGTTTTCATATGTGTTAACTCCTTATTGTTTTTGTTAGCTTCCAACTGTTATTAATGTGAAGTTTATTTTTGGTTGTAGTACAATTAACCGAATTTTCACTGTGAGAGTAGAAAAGTATGTCGATACTCACCCTGGCTTTTTATTAATTTCAACGATTTCACAAAATNTGAGAGTAGAAAAGTATGTCGATACTCACCCTGGCTTTTTATTAATTTCAACGATTTCACAAAATATTGTTAGGTTTAGCAATCTTAATCACACTGTCTGTAATGTACTTGCAGAAGCAGTTTACTTGTATGAAGCAGTCACTGTAGTCACGACATGTTCGGAGCTAGTGTGCACATCGGAACATGTTGTGACGGTGTGCTTGAAACACCGCACAACCTCGCCTACTGCGCTGCTGAGTTGCGCGCCCTACGCTGGATATCGGCAGGGGTGTGAGTGGACAAACCTGTCGACGGCGAGGGACGGCTGGCATAGGTCTGACCACCTCGCCGCGGCCAGCTGGTATACAGGACGATGACGAAGACCCCCTCCTCACCCCTATAGTCCCCTCCTTGGCACATGGTCGGCGTTGCCTGGCAACGGTGTGACGCCTGCACTACGTCATCTGGGTTGCAATTTTCGCCGGCCAGAGAATCAGCGCTACCTTTACGGAGTTACCTTCATGAACTGTGGAGAGGGAGGGGGGATGCTGGACTACATATAGCATGTTCCTGACGACTTGTTGAGNTGACTTCACAAAGGGAACACTATTTAGAAGCTATCTAAAATTATTTCTTTTTATGGGTAATTTATGTAACTGTCGTTACAAGGGCACTTATGTAAATGTTAAGAGCAATATTATTCAAGTTTATTTTAATCACATTAAATTGTTTTTAATAATTTTTTACGTGTTTTATTTGGGTAAATTTGAAGGGCACTTTGGAAAGAAAAAAAGTCTTAGCATGCAAATTTCTTTGTCAATTTTCATTTCTCAAAACTGGCGAAATTTCACTGGTAATTTGTTCCTATAGGATGGTTAATTTTATTTGATTTTCCAGTTTTTTTAATATTCGTGCAAGGTTTTTAAGAATTCATTACTTTGATATGAATGTTATGGACGGAGGAAGAGGCCTTGGTCACTGTCAGGAGGTCGATGGGTGTCCTCCGGGTGCTCCCGCCTCGTGACAATATTTGTAGTGAAGTTTTTCAGTGTCCCATGTGGCCATGGCCTAAGTTATTCGCAGTTTACCCCAATGCATAANCAATATTTGTAGTGAAGTTTTTCAGTGTCCCATGTGGCCATGGCCTAAGTTATTCGCAGTTTACCCCAATGCATAATAAGTGGTTCATAGTAAAATCTATATTAGCCCGGAAACTAAATTACAGTTTGTTCAATGCATCTTCAAATAATGAATGAAACCTTCAAATATCTAACCACGTATCACATGTTTCGTCGTTTCCTAAATAATTATAATCACAAGCTTTTTATATTTTTCTTAACATTAACTTATCTTTGTTTCTCTTTTGTTCAATGAAATTTACATTTATGTTTCGTCAACAAATTAAAATATATATTTCCCAATCATAGCTATTAAAACAGAGATAAAATACAAATGCTGGTAAAATATAAATATAGTTATAATTATATTTGGTTATTTGTAAATTAATAGTTTAATTACTGACATACTTATTTCGTTTTTCAGGAATGCAATTTGAGAAACGCATTACATAGTNCAATATTTGTAGTGAAGTTTTTCAGTGTCCCATGTGGCCATGGCCTAAGTTATTCGCAGTTTACCCCAATGCATAAAAGTGGTTCATAGTAAAATCTATATTAGCCCGGAAACTAAATTACAGTTTGTTCAATGCATCTTCAAATAATGAATGAAACCTTCAAATATCTAACCACGTATCACATGTTTCGTTGTTTCCTAAATAATTATAATCACAAGCTTTTTATATTTTTCTTAACATAAACTTATCTTTGTTTCTCTTTTGTTCAATGAAATTTACATTTATGTTTCATCAACAAATTAAAATATATATTTCCCAATCATAGCTATTAAAACAGAGATAAAATACAAATGCTGGTAAAATATAAATATAGTTATGATTCTATTTGGTTATTCGTAAATTAATAGTTTAATTACTGACATACTTATTTCGTTTTTCAGGAATGCAATTTGAGAAACGCATTACATAGTNCGTAAATTAATAGTTTAATTACTGACATACTTATTTCGTTTTTCAGGAATGCAATTTGAGAAACGCATTACATAGTTATCATCAAACATAGGCCTATTTATTTTTTACTGTCTGTATAGTGCACAAATAGATTACGGTGTATGTTGGTTTCTTATTGGCGTTTTCTTCCAGAATGCATAAGGTTGCGTAGAGAGTGTTTCAAAAAATTCTGTTTTAACTACAAATAGACTTTATACGCTCCGAAACTGAAATAAATACTAGCTCACAAGTTTAATTTGCAACTATAGGAACTCAAGTCATCTAATTTACTGTTTTTTTTTTTAATCGAATATATATTTATTAACAGTGTTACTTAAAAATATTAACTTATTTTTGTAAAAATTATTGTAAATAATTTTATTCTGAGACCTTTTTGTAATGCTCTGACATTGTATTACGAAAATGTTATACACAATACACTTAATAAACTGTAAAATTGATTACATATAACAAGCACAAATATATTCGATAAACTAAACAGATAGTGTTTCTCCCAGGATAAAAAACTGGGAAAAAAATATTAAATGCTGTGGCGTACAAACTAGCGCTCGTCGCAGCCACTGTGTAGGTTGTTCGCGCCAAAATAACTACCAGAATTCCCCGAGGAAGAAGCGCATTTAGCAAACTCCAAAGACTAACGTAGTCTATGTCTCTAGTTTAATTGTGACGTATATCTCGCATTTATTATGTTCAGATTGTAAGTAAACTACAGCGTTATCAAATTATGATTTCCGTCTTTCGAGTTCTAACCAAACGGCTAATTATTCATTCCAGTAACTCTCGATTTATGAATCAAAAAATACAGAAGGATAGGTAGGGCTTAACGTCTAGTAAACAGCGACGTAGAGAGTTGCTCAGAGAAGCTGGAACGGGGACGGAATGCCCATGTTGTGTAGTAACGAACCTCACCATCAGTCGCGTGGAGTGATGTTGGGAAGACGTGGAGAACCACAGTTAGAGTGGCAAGGCTGGGAATCGAGCCCGTGTCCTCCGGAATGTGAGTCCTGCGTGTTACCACTACGCCACGTCACGTCGTGCACCTAGGAAGCACAGTCTCGTACTCAAACAAATAAGGGCTAAGTATTTCACTGCAAACAAACGTGAGTTTTGAGGGCTGGTTTATAGCGAATATTGTTAAGGAAGTTTACCTAAATGTCACGTGCCTTCGAACATTGCTTTGTTTTGTAATATGTATGAACAAACTGTCTTCCGGTCTCCTGCGGCTGCAGTATTTCCAACCTAGCTAATCAAACGGACAAGTTATGAATCATGACTTGAATCATTCCCACTATGCGACCTACAGAGTATTGCTTATGTTAACGTAGAATTATTAGTAAAATTCATGGGAAGTTTTAAAAATCCGCCAACCCTAAACACGTACGATTGCTGGAACATAGAAAAAATATTTCCAGTCTTTTATATCCTTTAGGGTAAAATAATGGCGAACAAGCATGTTAACACTCGCCATCTAATATCTAAATTAAAATTACATCTACTTTAAACCTCTACTAGTTAATACGTTTTGGCATTGATTTTTTTTCAATATCTTTTGCGTTTTCCTTTCGACGTCCTTTTTTTTGTACAATTTATAGTCATTGCCTTTTAGAAATGTATTTATCAGATATAAAGGATTTAAACTATCACAACATTAAGATAAATCAATTGAGCAGGCAGAACAGTGCACGAACAAATGATCTACTAAACACTGTGAGCTGCATTGTCTTAATTTATTTAAGTTGAAAAAGGTTGTAAAAACATTTAACGCTGCAATCTATTTTTTTTCTTTCAATGTTTCCATTTTTTTCCCTAATGCATTTTTTTGCTACTCTAAATTCGAGTCTGTGGAAAACCACTGATTCGCAGTGAAATTCAACTACTTGAACCAGTGAAAATGACTCCACTTAGAAACAGTGGAAAACCACGAATTGTTTCAGTGAAAAAAATGCACTGATTGTATCAGTGACGTGAAACAATTTCATTGATTGAATAAGTGACGGTCAACTGCAGTGGCGAATTAAATATTGGTTTTATTGAATTTAGCTAAGTAATTACGAGAAGTAAACATATTTACCTTATTTTACTATTTATACTAAGCAATTCACCGTAGTTTAAATATGTAAAAAAAGATTCCAGATGTGTTCGGGATTGGACTCGCATACCCATTTCAACTCATTTCTAAATCGTTATCTTACCATCTCCGCTACCAAGTCAAATTGGTTATAAAGAGCAAAATGTATGTCTTGTATTTTCTCATCGAAAGAGAGTAGTTTTAAATTACCTTACTTTTCGTTTTTGTATTAATTTGTACCGTTAGGATTGTTAAAACGAGTAGTACATATGAGTGCGCTCTCTTCGTAACTTTATACGCAGTTTAAACCTTCAAACAGAGCGCTGTGCTGATTACATGAAAACGAAATGAAAGACGTTAAAACGGAATGAAAGATTGAATGTTCATGTTACCTCGTAAAATGGTGTTTTGAAAGACGAAACACATTTTATAAAGTATTTTGTATTGGTTTTATTAGTTTATGCGTTGTTTTTCACTTGATACACGTTGTTTAACATCCATTTTTACACGCTGTTAGACGCCCATTTTTACATGCTGTTTAACTGATCCATCATTCAAAAAACAAATCTCGAAAAAACATTGAAAAAATTACTGATGAATCAGTGGAAAATGTCTCTGAATCAATAAGTGGAGGAAAACTGGCATTTGTTTCACTGATTTACTGTTGAATCAGTCAGATACTGTTAACTGATTGAAAAAGTGAAATTCTCACTGATTCATATTTAGAATATAGTTAAATCTTTCAGTCTGTTAATCCATTATCACTCCATAGTTTATCCGTCGGTTTGTCGTCTGCCCCCATAAATGCGTCTAGAAAATGCATTAATTTACTGTCTCCAAATTTGTACTTGATGACTGCAATAATGTTTTTGATGCAGTCCGCTGTATGTTGTGACGGTGTGCCTGGAACACAGCACAATTCTCGCCTACTATGCTGCTGAATTACGTGTCCTACGAGGGATATCGGCTGGGTTATTCAACATGCCTGTCTATGCCCCCCTTCGACGCCCGGCTGTGCGGGGCGGCAGGTCGAAACCTGGCTTCCGCACCGCGATCAGCTGGTCGACTGCACGATGACGTGGGTTTCCCCCTCCACCTCATCTACATCCCCTTCTCTGAAACCTGGCCGGCGTTGCCTAGAGATGGTGCGACACTTCTACTACGTCATCGGGTTGTGATTGTGCTGCAAAGACAATCAGCGCTACTTTTATGAAGTTTTCTCAACACCTGACATCACGAACTCTGGAGGGGCTGGCTAGACTACATATACCCTGAAGATTGCTCGAGAGAGAACATGGGGAGGGCTTTATGAGGGAATACTGACGCATGTCGTATACTAGAATAGGCATAGCGACGTTACCACACCCTGCCATCTTATTAGTACATATCCAGGGCAGGCTGCTGACCACGAAACTTTCAACCCGGCAATAAACGCCCGAGTTACACAGGGGAACTCCCCAATTCTCTCCTGAGAAATTGCTGACAAAGGTGGCTTCAATATAGCGACGCCCGAGTTACACAGGGGAACTCCCCAATTCTCTCCTGAGAAATTGCTGACAAAGGTGGCTTCAATATAGCGACGCCCGAGTTACACAGGGGAACTCCCCAATTCTCTCCTGAGAAATTGCTGACAAAGGTGGCTTCAATATAGCGACGCCCGAGTTACACAGGGGAACTCCCCAATTCTCTCCTGAGAAATTGCTGACAAAGGTGGCTTCAATATAGCGACGCCCGAGTTACACAGGGGAACTCCCCAATTCTCTCCTGAGAAATTGCTGACAAAGGTGGCTTCAATATAGCGACGCCCGAGTTACACAGGGGAACTCCCCAATTCTCTCCTGAGAAATTGCTGACAAAGGTGGCTTCAATATAGCGACGAACGAGTTCAATCACAAGCGCAGCCGAGACGGAAGTTAGTTGTTGATCAGCCGAGACGGGAGTTGATCGGCAGCTGTGATGCAAGGAGGAGAAGTCGGAAGCGCGAGCCGGATCGTGGAGGACTTCGACGCAGGAGAGGAGATGCGCTAAGGTCTCCGATGGGAACAGCCAGCCGAGCTCGTAGAGACACCATAAGTCCCGAGAAACCAACCCTGGACTTCCGAGAAGGGATGCCGAGCTGACCCAGCTACGCTAACCAACAAAGACAACTACTCACCAAAAGCCGCAGTCAGAGTTAAGTAAAAACGTCTGCATTCAAGCAACCTTCCCCCCGACGCATAGCATTCCGCCAACCCGCCCTTCAGGCCTACGACGT
>NQII01005711.1:0-26511 GCA_002778355.1 Clitarchus hookeri | reverse complement strand
GGGGGGGGGGGGGGTCTCAGTCTTGTGTGTGTGTGCAAATACCATAAAATTTTAATCGTAATCTTTTAATCTTTTTATAAGTGCTTTTATAATCTTTTATATTTTTGTATTGAAATTTTTGGGGCATTTTGCAAAAGAAAAATAAATACATTAGCCAAAAATTTTATGGTTAAAAACGATATTGGTGTCAATTGTTCATTTCTCACAATTGGGAATAATTCATCTGGTCATTTGTTCCTATGGGATGGGATTATTTTTNTGCTTTTATAATCTTTTATATTTTTGTATTGAAATTTTTGGGGCATTTTGCAAAAGAAAAATAAATACATTAGCCAACAATTTTATGGTTAAAAACGATATTGGTGTCAATTGTTCATTTCTCACAATTGGGAATAATTCATCTGGTCATTTGTTCCTATGGGATGGGATTATTTTTTTGAGTAATCCAACATATTTGTGATACCTGCCCAAAGTTATAAGAGTTTATTAGTCCATACATTGATATGGATGTTGTGGATGGAGAAGGATGCATTGGTCAGTGTAATGAGGTGGTTGGGTTTCCTCTGGGTGCTTTCGCCCCATTACTATGTTCATTTATATTTAGTCTTCGTTATATTCTGTACACAGAATACTAACCAACTAACAAGGCCGACCAGACCAAACTACCAACAAGGACGATCAGTCATACAGACTGACCTACCAGCTGACCATACCAAACGACGATACTTGCTGGCCAACCAAACGCCCAGACCAATCAGCCAACACAACAGCCCATACCAAATGACCAGACCAACTAACCATCAACACCAACCACCAAGACTACCACGAATACCAACACACCTAAAAAATCAAACCTCACAAACATCCCTCAAAAACATCCATAAAAACATTCCCCAAACATTCCTCAAAAATAAATCTCAAAATAAAACCTCAAACTAAAACCTCGAAAAAAAACTTTAAATCTAAACCTGAAAAACACACCTTAAAATGAAACCTTAAAAGAAACGTCTAAATCAAACTTCAAAATGAGACCTCAAAAATAAACTTCAAAATGAAATTTCATTATGAAAGTTTAAAATAAAACATCAAAGCTAAACCGCAACAAGAAACCTCAAAAACAAACCTCACCATCTATCAGGGCTTACTTGATATACCAATCGATAAGACCGACCAACTGGCAAGGCCAGTTGACAAGGCCGATCAGAACAAGTGACCAACAAGGTGGTCAAGGACAACTGATCAACAAGGCCGATGGACCAGATCAAACATACAGACTGATCCTTACCAGCTAGCAACTGCCAACCACCATACTAGTAGCCAACCAAATGCCCAGACCTAATGCCCAGGCCAACCATCCAGACCAACCAGCCAACAAGACAGCCAAGACAAGTCATACCATACGACCAACAAGGCCTACTGACATACCAAATGTCCATACCGACTGATCACAAATACCACAAAACCATAGACACTGGCTATGCCAGATAACCTTGCCTCATCATTATGCCTACTAACCTACTTACCGTGTTTACCGAGCATACTGACAATTCCGACAATGCCAACCAATCAACGAGACCAGTAGACCATGCCAACTATCAAGACCGATAATCTGAAAGACCAATGGGCGAGACCGACCAACTCGACAAACAAACCAAACCATTCAACCAGACCGTTCAACTAGCCCAACCGATAATACAGATCAACTATACGATTCATACCCACCGACCGTACAACCAGGCGGTGTCGTCCAAACTTAAGCATGTTGCATAACACGAATCTCAATGTGAAGCTCTATGCAAAAAATAAAGCTTCGAAACACTTTTTACCAGTTGCGATCGTGTAGCGAATAGACTCGCGATTATAGAAAAAAGATTTCCAACATGTCATGAACACATCGCGAAACAAAGCCCCAGCTAAGAAAAATGCCTCGAAGTATGTATTGGGTCGTGACCTGAACCAAGATGCGAGCTACGAAAAAATGTCTTAAAGCCTGTCACGAAGCAAATGTTAAACATCATCACGAAGCACATGTTGAACCACATTACGAATAACTAGAAGATTGGTTGAAATATTAAAAGTATGAAAGAAAGTTTGAAACATTGTTGGGCATATTGAAAAATTGATGGAAATATCGAAAGATTGAGTGCAATATTGAGAGAAAGATTCAACGAGTGATTAAAAGATTAATATAATGATTTATGGAATGGTGAGTGAGTGAAGAGATTTGGGTGGTTCTAAACATCAAGGTCTTTAGAGCCGATGAGGATGAAGTGACGTGAGTATGGAGCGGCGCTGGAATGAAGGGGCGGGGGAAACGGCATCGTCCGGCACTATTCCCACTTGTGAAAATCTGGAGTGAACCGCCCGGGGATTAAACCGGGTTCGCTTTGGTGGGAGGCGAGCAGTCTAACCACCCAGACACCGTGGAACCTTTATGGATTGATGGATTGATGACCAAGAAGATAGTACCACCACCCTATCTGGACTCGTACATTCCAAGTTTCAAGGACCTTACCCTGATATTTGCGATTGATATCGCCGACAAAGTAAGCAGTCAATCTGGATACAGTGGTGGTGCAACCAAAGATAAGACACTGGTCGCAAATGCACTATTAAACGAACATTTCATCTTGATCTCAACACTACAATATCTCGCTGGTACGAACAGGTACTTTAAATTTGAGCAGAATTTTATTTTGGTAAGAAAATATAGATATGTATGTGTTAGATTATGAGGACGCAGATACCACACAAACTGTGATGGAATCGAACATAAAATAACTTACCAGATTGAATGCTAAAAAGGTCACGGAAGAGAGAGAAATATGTTACCCTAGCATCAGACGAAGAAGTGTGACTTGACGCGATTTTGTCCACGATATTAATCTGCAGAAGCTTAACAGCCAATCACGAGCGAGCAGTTTGATGTCATTAAATCACTAGTGCAGTTTTGTTGCCGTTATAGGGGCTGCACTATTGTGGAACTGGGGGAGGCTGTTCGCACGTGACATAAAGCCAGTGATTTGTTGTGGGGGTATTTGGGTGGGGGCCCGACTAGATACCTAGTCGTCTGCTGTTCGCCATACTGGGAGTGGGTGTGGTCTGCCATCTTTACGAGAATCGAATTGTAGACTTTGTACGTATAAGTCTTCCAAATAAATTTTTTTTATTTGGCTCCAAAATTTTCCTAAATTTTAGAATTTTCATTTTTATAAATTTAAGCTTTTCAGAATTTTCCTCTAATTTATTTTGATTTTTGCAATTTTTATGTACGTTTCCTGGTTCAATGTCAATGTGTGACAAGGTAAAGATCATTTACATTGGTGGCTGTTGCTAATAATAAAATTTTCTCCCTGTTTAATATATTGTTTTACGAATTTTTGTAATTTTTCTTGATTTATTGGGTTTGAGGTCACTCAGGGTTAAGGTCAAGGACAAAATCAAATCCACGTGAATTAAAAATGGCGGGTTGGGTTCATGGTGGTTTGAGTCCATTATGTAAACAAATGTGGTGGTTGGGTACCCCCATGTAAACAAACACAGCCACTGTTCCTCCTGATCTGCAGGGCTTGACTCCGAGCCTACAGTTCACCTTGCTTATTTGTGGACTCGTTCAAGGAGTGTCGATTTCGCCGTGGACTTATTCAGTTTGTTCGAGTCAACCTTCGATTTANTTTTTTTTTTTTTTTTTTTTTTTTTTTTTTTTTTTTTTTTTAGAAATGTGAAAAAAAATTACAATTATAGAGAAAATGGTTTATTTTGAGGGAAAAACGAGAATTTTTGAGCCAAAATGGCCGCCTCACACTGTTACATTTCTAAACCTTATTTCATAATCTATGTTTCTGAAACAGCTGTTTTATTGTACTAGTAAAAATCCATTTTAATAAAAAATTTAATTGCATTTTCACTATGGATAATTAAAGAAGCACACATTCGCAGAAAAACTTCGTCAAGTAGAGCATTCAAAATTATTTAAAATGTTTAGACATAGCAAAACATTCGTATTAATGTCTTAACTTTAATTATTGATTTTAGGCAGATTTATTTTAGTTATAAAAATTATAACTTTGGCGGCTGAAATGGATTTACACAAAATCAATTACTAAATGTATTTGTAAACATTATTACTGATTTTTATTACATACAACCAGAGTATTATGACTATCTGGGAACTTGATTGTTAGAGGATGATTTGGGGGAGGGGGAATGTTTTTGCAAAATATGCTCTCTAAAGTATCCAAAATTGAAATTGGCTTACATTTTCATTAAAGTTACACTCAATAATTAATTTCTTAAAATCTTAAAACATTTCAATGAGTAAATTACAGCGAAGTACTTGAAAGTGTTACTAAATACATGCATTCTTATTCCATACGTCACACATTTCTAACAATGTCAGTAACAAGTGTAGTATTTTTTAATGAACTCTGCATGTCGTACAGTCAGGTGAAGTACTATATTGGCAGCCAACTTACTTCTACCTTAATTAATAATACGTAAGCAGTAAAAATTAACGAAACGTGAAGCATGTTTTTTATGTAGCTTATCAATTGATGTTAACAAACCCAACCCGCAAAAAAAATCACTCGAGACTCGAACCCGAGGCGTCGTACTCAGAAGCAATTTTGAGAAGGCGTGGGACATACATTTTAGCTAAGGCTAATACGTAGAGTCCTACGAATTTTCGGACGCTATTTCTAGAACAAAACTAGAAAAGGACAATATTTGTTGACAATGATTGCATAATTTTGTGGAAATATTTTGCTAGTGATGCATTTCACTCGAGTTGTTACTTACGCTGAAACTATGTATACAGAGTGTTCCCAAATATGCGGGAAGTAATCGAGGAGTGAATAGCACACCCCAGAACAACACAAAATGTCCCTATTAACATATATCCTAAAGTCAAAAGTTAAGGTGTTACATACCTTCCAATGCTCTACTCGATGTACAATGCATAACACATTCCAGTTCGAGTAACTGTACCAGTAGTGATACGTCACTCTACAAGAAGTACTCAAAATTTGCACGTTGTGTCTGGACACACCCTATGTCATTGATTGTCTGACACGTTCCAATATTCCAGGAACTGCACGTATCTATCTGCTGGCAGCCTTGTTCCACTCGCTGGCGAAGCACTAGTACGTCCGGATCTGGAGTCGCATAAACGATGGCCTTGAGAAGCCCCCACAGGTAATAGTCCAGTGCACTGAGACGCCGGGTTATGAACGCATAGCATTCGACGTTCCTCGGCTGTTAACAGTGCAATGGGACAGGCAATAACACTCACAGTATTCCAACTGATCACATTATCAAGCACACCTCGTAAAAGTTCAGTTATTACCAAGACATGTGGTACAGTGCTGGAAGGTCTGTAACATGGAAACTGTTGACTTTGGGACATATGTTCATAGCGAGATTTTGTGTTGTTCTGGGGTTGTACTATCTACTCCCTGATTACTTCTCACGTATTGGGAAACAGTATTCTTCAACAGGGGATGTTGGAGATGTGTGTGTTGGTGAAACTGAACAAGAATGTGATACTTGACGTACCATATGTTGAAATAAAAATTCTAATCAAACAAAAATGAAAAGCATACATAAAATTAAAAATATATACCAGCGTGTAACCGTCCAGGCTGATATACTGAACCTAATATTAAAAATATTAAAATAATTTTAAAAAAATTGCTAAAAAAAGATAGAAAAGCAATAAACAAGAAAATAATAAAATGTTTATTAATAATTATAGCACTAAATTAACTCGCTGGCTATAATCATAACTTACCAAAAATCCAACAAAATTAACGCATAAAAAAATAACACCATAACGCCAAAATAAAATCTGACATAAAAAATAGTATGGCCTTGTAAAACTAAAATAAAGAAAATACTGAAATAAAGTAAGATGTACCAATAAGGAAAACCTGTAATCCGGTGGTGGCCTGCTAAGGATGTCGAGCAGAGAGGCAGGAAAGTGCCTGCCCTCGCGGGGAGTGGGGTTGGGGGGAGGGAGAGCAGGTCGTCGACCTATGGTCACTGAGGTAGTGTTGTTGCCTGGTGTAAGGCAGGCGCTGGTGGTCCTGTACTCGGCCGAGCCAGAAGTGCACCCGGGATACACGCGCACGTTCTGTACCAAACCCTCGTCTCCCTCCTCCAGCGCTCGGCTGTGGGAGCCGGCTGTCGAGGTGACCATGAGAAGTGGCACAGTGTTGACTCGTCTGCGTTGCTGTGTTGATGCCTCCACGAGGGCTGCTGTCTGTACGAGCCGCCTACAGGCGCACACGCACTTGCGCTGCCAGATAAAGCAGCATTCACGCCAACCAGACAGAGCAGACAGAGCGAGTTCTCGAGATTGTGCTTCATACCTCGCCACTTTTTCTGCTTTATCCGCGCACCCATAATTCCTCCCTAAATTGCCAACTAGTGGAGATTTCTGCAAAATGAAGGTAGCAAGGCTTGAGGTAGATTAACATTTTTAGAGTTCATTGCGTTTGTGGGCATACATTTACACATGCCGACCCCGAGAATGTATTTACGACACTGAAATTCTACAGATACAATTAATTTTGAATTTTTGAGACATTGAAGTTTTTAGAACGAAATTGTAATTCTTATAGGCCTAACAGCATTACTTGTAAGGTTGCATAAACTGGATAGCAAAAACATAATAAAATGTAATTTTTAAAATTTATTATAACAACATTTTTTGAAACCTGTAGCAATTTTTTTTGTATTCAAATTGAAATTATCAAGGAACATCATTAACAATAATTACATTAAAATGCATATTTATATAATAACGAAAGTTATAATACAAATCTTCACATACATTTGGATTTCTCTTAACACTTGCAGATTAAAATAAATCTCCACAGAACTGTGTTCATGGATGCAGCACGTAAAGATCTCATTTCTCTCGTATTATCCATTGTGAAAAACGTATATGGTATCAAAACATAGTTTTAATCTATAAGTACAATTACTTAAACTGGGGAATATCTGCAACACAAACACCAAGTAATTAAACAAATTTTTTTAACTAAATAATTTGAAAATATGCAGTATTGCATATGCACCGCTATTGTTTACAACACGATTTGCAGTAATTGTGTACGTGTAATGTAAGAAGAATCCCATGTAATAGATGGTATAGGCTGTTCAAGGTAAAGTAAACACTTTTGAGGCCCGTGTTACTTTTATATTTCAACCATTTTTTTTATCCTTTAACCACTTTTTTAAAATATGTATATCCCCATGCAAGTAATAAACACAGTGTGTAGATTCCACCGAACTCGGAAGTTAACGCCTATAGCTAAAATAAAATGTATTTATTTACTATAATTCCAAATGAGAGAGCTCTCTGAAGTGCTCACTTTACCGTGTATAGCCTATAGCCATTTTGCTCGCCTTGGCCACTACGCACTGGATTGTGGGTAATATGGGCGCTGTCTAGCCTGCGCGCCGGAAGAGGCGAGAAGCGTCTTGATTGGATGTTGACTGCCCTGTCTGCTCGGTGTTGTCGGCGTAGCGTGCATCAACCTTAACGGTATATAATGTCCCTTCCTCGTCGTTGTTCTTCCCCTGTGAAGAGCCACGGTAGTGCTGGGGACTCGCCCCTCCCCGGCGGCACACTTAGCTTGGCCGAGTATTAGCGGCCGCGTCACGCACGCAGCGCGGGTCGCCTCCTCTTGTCCACGACTGTACTTAGCTAGCAGCTCCTCTTGGCCACGACTGTACTCGACAAGCGGCTCCGTTTCCAGAAACCCGGCGCACGCGGGCCAGTTTCCCGCCCAGGTATGCTAATTACAGATAATAGAGTAATCACGGCTCGTGGTGGGTCAGGGCGGGAGGCGAGGAGAGCAGAGGGGTTAGAGGCGGTCAGGAGATCGTGCAGGCCAGCGGTAGGCATTCCTGTCACGAGCGTGCGTGTGTCGCCGAGCTACTGGTGACCGCAGGCTGACATAACCTGCACGCCAGGCCTACCTCACGCACTAGTACAGTGATGCCAGCCTGTGCAATACTAGTCACTGCAAACCCAGCTAACCTGGTCACTCCTGGGGTTTATTGTTAACATTCAAACCTTATTATGACGTACAGAAGTACTTCACACAGTTCCTGATACCAGAACGGACTGATTTGTGTGCGTATTTTCTCGCGTGAGACTGACTGGAAAAGTACAAATAATGAGTTCATGTTTACTACGGTCACACGTGCTACAAAAACCACATTGGTAAAATACTGTGGACTTAAAATATTTATTAGCATGCCACATACCTTCTCTGCCCTCGTTTTAAAATATTTTACCTGCAAATTAAGTTACGGTGAAACATATATTAATCCCAGATGGAATAAATACTACCCCTTGGCCCGCCTACACGTTTGAGGCGGAAAAGCATGGGAGCGATAAAGGTGACATTGCTACTCACATCAAGCGCACCATCGCCGTTACGCGATGACCTGGCGTGCAGGGTTCTCGTCGTTCTGTATCCACCTTGTAGCGGCGCGCATACAATTGTATCCAATAGGGAGTATTGTGCATCGAGCCAATCAGACGCAAGGCCCGTTCCCAGAGTCGCGTTTTATACGCATAGTTGACTATAAACCACTGACATTAAGCACTCAAAATGCAGTATGTAAGTGTAATTTCCGGCCCCGAGGACGTACGTGGGGCACATTAGGCCCTATACTTCAGTCACGGTTACGTCCAACTTTCCTGAAGCCTTGCTAAAGTTCTACTTCAAGGATATTCCTCCGCCTCATGCAAACAAAGCTTATAATGTTACACCAGAGGGCAAACGCGCCGTATTCGTGCGCACTCAGTGGTCATATTTTGCATTACAACCATTTCTTACTGAGCTTCACCGAAACAGATATTTTCTTTCTGTCTTTATTAATATTAATAACAAATGAAATTATATAATTGATAGATAAAATGCAAGTAAAGCTAACTCAAAATAATGTAGTTTCATGTTACCAGGATTAAAACCTCGTGATGCACGACATATTTAGGAAACAACTAANAAGTAAAGCTAACTCAAAATAATGTAGTTTCATGTTACCAGGATTAAAACCTCGTGATGCACGACATATTTAGGAAAGAACTAAATACATCATACATGGGGGGTTATTTCAAAGGTTTGATCCAAAGATTGTGAAGAAACCGCGAATAGACATCACATTTTGCAGGCGTAATTGACTGTAGTTTACGAGCTGTTAGGAACAGGTCCTTGAGACTTGGGATGCGCCTATGGGACTAGCTCAAGCCCATTCAGCCTGATATAGCACGCTATGGTCCTGGCCGTTGTATACGCATAGTTGACCACCGAACCACTGGCGATAGACCCACACAACTCAGATACTAGGTAACACTTCAGACACAGATATGATGCACTGGAGTGCTTCTACAATTACAATGGTGTGTGCCCACAGCAAAGGAGCCACCACGTCATTGCGTCGGGGCTGCGGTGGCTCAGCGGTTATACTGCTTGCCTCGCACCAAGGTGGACTGGGTTCAATCCCTGGCCGGGTCACTCCCGGATTTTTGCAAGTGGGAATCGTGCTGGATGATGCCGTTGGTCGGTGGGTTTTCTCGGTGATCTCCCGTTTCCCACCCCCTTACATTCCAGCGCTGCTCCATTCTCACTTCATATCACCCTCATCGGCTCTCAAGACCTCGTTGTTAAGAGGCGCCCAAATCTCAACAAAAACAACAACTCTCTCATTTCTTCTCGGCACTGTACATTTTCTTGTACTTTTATAAGAAAAATCCTTGGAATCCAAGTTTCCAAGAAAATTCTTTGTAGAACTACAAGCAGTTTTCATGTTAAATCTGCAAAACATATATTTGTAATATTTAAAATTATAGGCATGCACAGAATTACAACTTACGTTATTGAGAAATGGACACCATTTTTTTCCTTCTAGAAAACAAATACCTTGCCATCGCGGAGACTAAAACACACACCCTCACACACAATACCAACTTAACTTAACAAACTCTCAATTATTTTTATACTAAATGTAGCAGTAAATATCCAAAAAGTATAAGTGAAATTATTCGGTTATAAATAACGCATTTATTTCGTTTTAAGAATTCTCTGTAGATACGAAACATTAACATTAACATTTAATAAGTAATAGCGTAACTTTTTTTTAAGATTGTCGTNAGAATTCTCTGTAGATACGAAACATTAACATTAACATTTAATAAGTAATAGCGTAACTTTTTTTTAAGATTGTCGTTGTTTTATTACGATTATTTGAGATGTTCCAGGTGTTTTACGCTATTCAAACTTTCAATACGTTCCTTTTTTCTCGCAACTACGCTGTTAGAAATTTCGGAAACTTTTACGGAGATGTAGAGTTAATTAACGGAAAGGCACTCCATAATGATAAATAACAGAAATGAGCTCCGTAAATATAAAATACGGAAGCTCTTCGTATTCTTACGGCTTTGATTCTGAGACACGGACAATGCAGAGGATACCTGAAGTGTATAAAATCCCATCTTCACAATACTACTGCGTGTAAAATAGTAGTAGGTGAGTGGCGAACCACTCACGGAGTACCAATTCGTTGATTCTTGTTCACATACCGCTACAGGACAAAACCTGCGGTATGTATTGTGAAACACGCACATGCCAAAAATAANGTTGATTCTTGTTCACATACCGCTACAGGACAAAACCTGCGGTATGTATTGTGAAACACGCACATGCCAAAAATAAACAGTTATTTCGGAACCTCGTATAAACCACAGACACAGTAAGCGCACTAACACGACTTGAAACTAAGATAGGCGCGTTCGTTTCTTTCATGTAAAATCCATATTTACGAAATACTTCGTATAAAGGTGTGGTAGGTGAGTGGTTCGAGTTGTTGATTTTTAATTTTTCGTTTCGTTTTCAGATCCCACCAAAGAACAAAATATTTAAACTTTTTTTTTTTAATTTCTCGGTTATACACAGTGAAGTACATTACGAAAATAAAACTCTTTTTCTAACCCCTATATGTAAACCTGAAATAGAAAAAAAATTGCACACACTATAAAATGACTAGAAACTAAGAGGTACATGCATGTTCCTTATTTATGACACCACTTCCTTCTAAATCGTGGTAGGTGAGTGGATAACGTGTTGCTATATCGACATTTTTTTCAAAGTTCAAATCCCGTAACCGGACAAAATGTTTTATTTTTATAGACATTTTTATACACAGTGAATCGCCCACATAAGGAAAATTAAAACTTTTTTGTAAGCTCTTTTTATAAAGAGCGGATTTAAATAAAAACAAACTTGNTCGCCCACATAAGGAAAATTAAAACTTTTTTGTAAGCTCTTTTTATAAAGAGCGGATTTAAATAAAAACAAACTTGTAAGTTTGTGGACACGTTCCGTGAATTCACGGAGATTTATGTGAAATTTACGGAGAGAACGTTATTGCACGAAACGNGTGGACACGTTCCGTGAATTCACGGAGATTTATGTGAAATTTACGGAGAGAACGTTATTGCACGAAACGAAGAGATAGTATTTTAACGCAGATGTCTGGATAATTTGTAACCGCTATTTTCCATAATTTTACGGGCATTTTTTCAATCACTGTGCACTTTACATCACCTCTAAGTTTTACACAAACAGCCACATATATACAGTTCTAAGTTGGTGAGTGTCCGGCGTTTTGCTTGAGCTCTTGGATACGGATCAGTAAGGTACACACATGNAAGTTGGTGAGTGTCCGGCGTTTTGCTTGAGCTCTTGGATACGGATCAGTAAGGTACACACATGTCATGAGGTACGAGTATATTACAAACACGGCGCTTGAAGTTTTACAAAAAAAAAAGTAATTTTACAAGAGAAAATTTTGTACAGTTAAAAACATTTGTTAAATTACAAACAATTTCTCAGTAAAAATTAAAAGAATTTTTACAGTGTGTGTGTGTGTGTGTGCGCGCGCGCGCGCGTGCTTGTCCATGTGGTTTAACTTTTAAAGACTATTCCCGGTAAAGTGAGCACTTTTGAAATCAACCTTTGAGAAATGTCACTGCCACTCTCTGCATATACTTTAACGGTAACACTGAGTAGCATACGCCCAGTAAAGTTGGTAACGACGGAGGGGAAGTAGTTCCGTTCTTTAACGTTGAATTCAAATTATTTGGTAAACATTTGTAAATACTTTAAAAAAATATATTTTTTTTGTAAGGCAGGTAAATGTAAAAATGAGCACATTTGTAAGACATGTAGGCTACTTTCGCTTGACAGAGGCGTGAACCAAGTGACCAGGCCCGTGCAATGTTGGCGGAAGAATACACAACGCGCATACAAGTAGTTGTGAAGCAGGGCTTTGGAAAGTGATGAGTTGTTCGCGAGCAGCCTATACACGCGAGGCGTGTAGGCTGTTGTGCCACTGTTGCACTGTGTGAAGCCGCGGCTAGAAGTCGCCTCGCAACATGGCGGATCACGGGGCTTAGCTGCCCGCGTCGCTTCTCTGCATTCAAGCCGCGAGCTAAGCGGATTATCCCCGGGACACGGGTTCCTTGTGCCTCGGGGCTTGTATTCAGCTATTAGCCGCCCTGCCCCGACCTCCAGCCCTCTCTGTCGCATCAGAGGTGAAATATCGCCGCCGAGCGACCGTAAAGCCGCGCCATTCAACTGCGGCCGCCACAATGCCAACTCGACTGTACATCGAGCCCGGCGCACACTCGCCAATGGGTTTACGGCTTGGAAACTTCCACCCCCTTCCTTCCTTTCTGCCTCATCACTTCTTACTTGCCACAAAAGAAGTCGTCTATCTTGATGAAATGTTCTCACGACCCACCTACCTAATGTTACTGTCATGCCAATCAACCAAAATACTACGCAAATAAGCCGACCTCTGCATTTTTTCTATGGTATACATAAAAAATGTCTTTCTCCACCAATTAACTTTACATGCATATTAGTGGGAGAATTTTATCTTGGCACTCTGATAAATGTTTAACATGGTCAACATATTTGCCATTAACGATATATACTATTTCACCTTAAATGCATTAAAACCTAAAGGAGTCACACTTAATTTCTGTGGCCATCCTTATATGCTTTGTTAAGTGAATTGTACTGTAATGGATTATATGTCAAGTCAAAAAACATTGACTATCACTTACTACTACTCAGGCAAAAATATTGACATTCAATTTTTTTTATGTGCAAAATTAAGACCTTCAATTTTGTTTGGTAAAAACTGGAATAAACAGTTGTTTTTATGTTCGGGTAAATACAGATTACTTGAGCAGAGATGCATTGTACCGCTTATTCGCAAATAAATCCTTTAAAAAACTAGCTAATGTGTGACTGGCGTGTCTGTCTCCCAAATACCGCATGTATCACAAGCTCTTTGTACTTGTATTTACATAGAAGTATTCTATTTTAGTTCAATTGAATTTATATTTATATCTTATCTCTAAATTGTAATAATTTAATTATAATTATTATTAATAAAAATAGTAGAACACATGTGTTTTTTTTTGTAATGACTACAAAGAAATAGTTCTTCTACAAAATATTATCGAACTGAGTGCACACACATGCTGGGGGTTGTTCCTTCGGTGTAGTATTCTACACTCGGCTGAGCTTTGTTTGCACGAGGCGGAGGAGTTGCCTGCACGTAGAACTTACCAGGTGTTCAGAAAAGTTGGAAGTATGCAGCAATGATTGGAATGTGGTCTAGTAGACTTTTTGGACAATTATTAGCACTACGTGTACCGTAATTTTATGGTAAATTCTCGCTCTTACATCCATCAACACTTTGAAAGAGAAAGGTAAGTTCATCCGAGTACAAACGCAAACAATAAAACGCGCAGGTGTACTGAATTTCGGTGGCACTGGGAATGATCTATCACAATGACAGCTACCATTCCGCCAATGATTATAATAGAAAATTAAAACGTAAATATTAAGACAATCATGTTGTTATAACATTCATATACGTAGCAGAGTTAATTAGTACGTGGATTGCATGATGTGTGGCTGCCTACACTTAGGGCGTCAGTCACTGCAACAACTTACTGACTATGACCGTATATCGATTATTATCGATAGCCTGTCATTCTGTTCTCAGGTTTCGAAATGATTGCCGTTTAGAACTGAAGAGTGAGTGAGTGAAGATATTTGGGCGGCTGTTAACAGCGAGGTCTTGCGAGCCGATGAGGGTGATTGAGGTAAGTATGGAGCGGCGCCGGAATGAAAGGGCGGGGGGGAACTGGAGAGCCACGAGAAAACCCGCCGACCAACGGCGTCGTCCGGCACGATTCCCATTTGCGAAAAACCGTTGACCCGGCCGGGGTGTTTGATCTCGGTTCACAAAGGTGGGAGGCAAGCAGGCTAACCGCTCAGTCACTGTGGCCCCGTTTATCACTAAACAAACCTCGATTTCCATTGATAATAATTATTGTTCGATTGATAACGAAAATGTCTTGGACCTGTAAAAAATGAATATTGCGATCTTAATACAGTCCACTGCTTTACAAATAACAAAAAATCTTTCACTATCGTTCATCCATAATTCTTTATTATATTACACCGATGAGAAATGTTACTTAACAATATAAATGACCTTGCATGAAGGAAGGTGATGAAATACGCTATATGCCACACTGGTTAACTTGGTTAAACAAGAGACATAAATTGCGGACATACTTCAAAGACATACATATAAAGGACATATATTAGAAAATGTTTCATAGTTTTTTGGTTTACAGCTGAAGTCAGCCCGCATGTTTCGGTTCAGCGGTAGCTTACTGGGGACTGTCATTAAACGAGAGGCGAAAAGAGCAAATAATCATTATTAAGTTATTCGCATTTATANGCGGCTGGGAGTCACTTATGAAAAAGTGTAACGCTCGGTAACGTTACGATGAGTCACCGAACGAGAGAGAGGCCCGCCGAATGCCTTGCGTCTCTCTCCCACTCAACTATGATCGGTCTGCCGCGCGCGCAGCACTACGTTGTCACGTAAAATCTTCGCCCGTAAAACCGACTTTACAGGCAACCATTTTTTGGTTTACAGCTGAAGTCAGCCCGCATGTTTCGGTTCAGCGGTAGCTTACTGGGTACTGTCATTAAACGAGAGGAGAAAAGAGCAAATAATCATTATTAAGTTATTCGCATTTATAGAATATTCATCTGTGTGTCGGACGTTCCTTAGCAATAATAAACAACCATATTCAATACTGGACGTATTCATAGAAAGTGTTTTTATACATTAGTTGGGTATAACAAAGTACGAGATGTAAAATTATTTATTAGTTAGCTTCGTTCCGCGCATACAGAACATTCACTAATTATTCATACAGAATTTCAAGATAGATTGCTGTTTAAATATTTAAATTTTCATTGTAGGTCTTGAAAAAAAAAAATCTTTTCTGTCAATTCGATTTCGGGATTTCGTTGTTAATTATAATAAATTACACAATATGTATTTTACAGAAATGACGTAGACGTGTAGAGATACTAATGACGAAACTCATGAGCAGACGGGAAAGGCTGTACCGGGCTTAGTAGCGATGTTAGTTGACTCGAGATCTGCTCAGACACGATACTGAGGTACCCACGTACGTACAGTAAGTAGGTGCGAGGACAAGAAGTAGCCAGCTGCCACCACACATACTTCATGCCTATACAGGGTGATTCTAAAATCATGGGACAAACGTTGAGGGGTGGTAGAGCTCACTAAAACAAACAATTATTGTATAGGAATATATGGGCGGAAGTGACGCGTTGAGGCACAAACACAAAAACATAACACATTAACGGAAACATAAAATGTTCATTAGCAGCATACTTAACGAGTGATTCCGTACAGAAAATGTTAAAGCAGTTGCTGGAAATGCATCCACCAACAGTCACGCATGCTTGGCGACCTCTACATATGGCGTGATTGGCTGACAATGGTGGCGTGCGTGAAATACCCGGCGTATTTGAATCTGTTCGCCAATCACTCCACCGACGCTACCAAGCTTGCATTACTGTCGGTGGTAGCAATTTTGAGCAATTATTATAAACATTGCTGTAAAAAGGCATTTAGCGGCGACGTTGTAAATAAACAATGTGTTGCATTTCATGTGTTATTTTTGTGTTTGTGCCTCGACGCGTCACTCCCGCCCATATATTCCTATATAATAATTGTTTGTTTTAGTGAGCTCTACCACCCGTCAATGTTAGTTCAATGATTTTAGAATCACCCTGTATGTGTAACTTGTTCATATGTCGTACATTTCTGCCTGCATTGCATTGAGGCACACGTCACTATACAGACGGTATAGCATATGTAACTCTGGCAAAATATCTGCTGCTAAGTTGTGGGGAACCGTTATCTTGTGTTGTCTGGTAGACTGCAAGAGACGTGTTTGGTTTTAAATATACCCGAAGAGCTCTAAAATGTCCTTCAATAGTGTTCCCATATAATCTCACAGCGTTATACTGAGCAAGGCATAGTAGACCCACACATTTTAAAATGTTTATAATTCTGCCAGTTGATTTTATGTAAGTTACACATGAAACTGTCTAGTTAGAGGTGCTATGACGCCATTTTATTAAAGTC
Organism: Clitarchus hookeri; assembly: GCA_002778355.1. NCBI lineage: Eukaryota > Metazoa > Arthropoda > Insecta > Phasmatodea > Phasmatidae > Clitarchus > Clitarchus hookeri. Next base: position 9,930 of record NQII01005711.1, on the reverse strand, counting down.
ATTAACTTACCAACAGTGACATGTGAATACATACGGCATTATTTGTAGTATACGTATTTACATAAATAATTAACGTAGGTAATGAGTGGTTGTTGTAAATAACCTGTGCGGCATGTCTGCAATGACGTCAGACACACACGCGCTCGTGATTGGACAGGCCACAGTGCACTATAGTATGAACGTGCACAGATTCCCTGCAGAACTGGCGAGGTGGTGTCGCAGTGTAGACCTGAGCAACGGAACAGACGGCACTCAACAGCAGTCAACGTGTTGTTTAATCAATTGGCGACACAGTACCTACAACTGAATACTGGCTGAGTATAAAATAATACCCCAATTTTGAAGGTCTATAATATCAAAACCAAACAACCGACAACCTTGATTGACCAATCAAATGAACCGCGGAACGATGAAGTTTTTTTTACCATACATTCACAAATGTTCAATGTGACCACCACGAGCGGCCCGAACGACATCTACGCGATAATCAAACTCGTTCCACACTCTTGTCAGCATGTCCGGTGTTACGGTTTGGATGGCGTTCGTAATTCTCGTTTTGAGGTCATCAATGTTAGCCGGCAATGGTGGACGAAACACTTGATCCTTTATGTACCACCATAGAAAAAAATCGCACGGAGTAAGATCCGGGCTTCTTGGGGGCCAGTGATGAAGAGCCTGGTCGCCAGCTGCTCCTCGACCAATATAGCGTTGCGGCAACGTCTCGTTCAGGTATCCGCGAACAGCTAGGTGCCAATGGGGTGGCGCACCATAAAGGAAACATCAGACCGTCCCCTTCACATTGACGTGTCGAATGCGAGCTCGCTAACCCCTCACCACCTCAAACTGTAACACCGGACATACTGACAACAGCGTAGAACGAGTTTTACTATCGCGTAGATGTCGTTCGGGCCGCTCGTGGTGGTCACATTGAATATTTATGAATGTATGGTTAACAAACTTCACTGTTTCGCGGTTCATTTGATTGGTCAATCAAGGTTGTAGGTTGTTTGGTTTTGATATTATGGACCTTCAAATTGGGGTATTCCTTTATTCTCATCCTGTACTTTCAAATTAAATTACACATGAAACTAGCCTACGTTTACGCTTTTTTAAAACGGTGAGTATACTGTGCCGCATACTGTATAATCAGTCTGCTATACTGTGCCGCATACTGTATAATCAGTCTGCTATACTGGGACGATGTTCGTCAGTATCGCTGGAGGCTGCTATGCTGTACGTTATCATTTTAACGCAGAATACCCTAAATTCAGGGATTAATGGAACCTACCCCCACCATATATTGAGTACTTGGTTGATCTGTCTTGTTTATATTTTTAAAAAGAAAATGCCGACAGTATTCCTGTACCCAACTATCACTCACTCTGGATGGTTGGAGTTGTTAACTCTAGTTTTTTTGCTTCGTTGTTAATACGGAACAGTTTTGAATCACTAACCAAAAAAAACAGAATTATACTTATTTATGACAGTATATTAATAGATTTTATTTGAAAACATACATTCATTAATAAATTGGCCACTCTGATTGGCTGAGAGTTTAGTCACACGTACTTGCTAAAAGTTGAACTAATCCGACTGAACTACGAACTCTTAACTAGCCTACGTCACAATATTAGTACCGCCAAAACTTGGCAAAACCAATATTGTGACGCAATTGCGAGTTCGTGCAAGGTGAATACCTAGTTGGGCGGAGGGGTGCTTTCAGAATTTTGTTTTTAATATCAATAAGCTAGAGAAACCAATAATCCAATATGGCGGGGAAAATCCCCGTCAATTTATGAAGTTGGCGACGCTCAGTAGAACAGGAGAGGAGTATAAGCCGCTACGGTAGGGCGCAGAAGAGAAAGTAGTTCATTCATGGTTACTTCCAACTTTTCTGAAGCCCTGCTTAAGTTCTACTTCCAGGATATCCCTCCGTCTCGTGCAAACAAAGCTTAACCGAGTCTAGACGATTACCTCAAAGGGACAACGCATCGAATCCGCGCGCACTCGGTCTAATAGCGTGGAGGGCATGTGTTAGCGGCGCTGGGGGGTTGTGCGGAGGGGCTGCCTCCCCTGGTGGAGGGTTACAAGGGAGGGAGGGCTCTAATACCCGCAACCCTGTCGCGGTAAATAGAGCGATCATAGCAGCGGTGGTTCCCGCCTTTGTGGTCGCCACACCACAATTTGCACGCCGCCGCGTCCCGCAGCTGCGGGCAACAGCGNAGCGGTGGTTCCCGCCTTTGTGGTCGCCACACCACAATTTGCACGCCGCCGCGTCCCGCAGCTGCGGGCAACAGCGACGCAAGTGCCACCTCCAGCCACGTGCCTCACCATATACCGCCCTTCAACACCATGTCACTATCGTCTACATTCTTAAGCCTCATACGTCCTTTTTCTTCGTGATATGAAAAATAAGTATGGCAGTCGTGGAAAAAGACTTTTCAAAAACAATTCAAACGAGCTTTTATAGTTTTTAATTTCTATCATTTCTCGTTAAAATCTCAAAATTACACAAAACTGATACGTTTGGTTACAGCTCAAAATATATATTTTTATTAAAATGTCATAAAACTTGAGTTGGGTCGAGTTATTTTGGGCGGCTCTTAACGACGTCTTGAGAGCCGATGAATGCGATGGCGGGGGAAACGGGAGATCCCCGAGAATACCCGCTGACCAGTGGCATCGTCCGGCACGATTCCCAATTGCGAAAATCTGGGAGTGACCTGGTCGGGGATTGAACCAGGTTCGCCTTGGTGGGAGGCGGGCAGTCTAGCCGCTCAGCCACCGCAGCCCCTCATATAATTTTTTTCTTGAAAAATTCTTAGGTAATTTAGCATAATTTTAACTTTTGTCGTCAGATTGAAAAAGTAAATAACTAGAAGTTAAACCATTACCACGTGTGAACCACGTGTCCTGTTTCAGAGAAACTGAAGTATATCACTCCTGTGAGACCAATCAAAACTTTACCAGAATTAAAACTTTGCGTACAAGTATCTGTTTGAAATTTGTACTAATTGTGATTATCTATTAAATGATTATATTTATAGTAAACAAATACTATGAATGTCATATTTAATAAAATCATTATTTTTATTCATTTATAATCGATGTCATGGCACGAAACCATAAATTACTATCAAAATATAGAAAAAGTTGGATCTTGGACAACCGCAACGGCAACCAACTGACAAAACAAGCTTTCATCTTCCTTATATTTAAACATTTTATGATACGTCAAAAAGTAGTCTGAGAAAAGTGTAATAAAGCAACAAAGTAATTTATATAAACTAACGGAGAATATTTTGAAACTTTGTAACTTGCATCTTTTCTCCTTACAAATTTCAAAATTGTTACATAATTGTCATGTTTGGCTGTAGTTCAATAAAAGTTTATAATTAACTAGAATACCACAGAGAAATTTCATACGAATTGATTTCGTGGTTATCCCGTTGTCTCTATTAAAGTTTTAAGATTAAATTCACAGCGACAGGGAAAAAATATTCAAATCGTAATCTCACCTGAACAAAGTGACGGTTTTCAAGTAAATTTTTTCATGGCGTTCACGTGACTTCAAGAAATGCTTCAGTTGAAATAAAACATTGTTTTTCAATACATTTTTGGCACTAGATTCAAATTTAAAATGTTCTTAATTATGTAAAAAAAAATTGTTCAATGTTAATTTCCCATTGCATTTTGTTTGTGTATATACAGAATGATTCTAAAATCATGGGACATACATTGAGGGGTGGTAGAGCTCACTAAAACAAACAATTATTATAAAGGAATATATGGGAGAAAGTGACACGTTGAGGCATAAACACAAAAATAACACATGAAATGCAACACATTGTTTATTTACAACGTCGCCGCTAAATGCCTTTTTACAGCAATGTTTATAATAATTACTCAAAATGGCTACCACCGACAGCAATGCAAGCTTGGTAGCGTCGGTTGAGTGATTGGCGAACATATTCAAATACACCGGGTATTTCACGCACGCCACCATTGCCAGCCAATCACGCCATATGTAGAGGTCGCCAAGCATGCGTGACTGTTGGTGGATGCATTTCCAGCAACTGTTTTAACATTTTCTGTACGGAATCACTCGTTAAGTATGCTGCTAATGAACATTTTATGTTTCCGTTAATGTGTTATGTTTTTGTGTTTGTGCCTCGACGCTTCACTTCCGCCCATATATTCCTATGCAATAATTGTTTGTTTTAGTGAGCTCTACCACCCCTCAATGCTTGTCCCGCGATTTTAGAATCATCCTTTATACATCCTTATTCATATAACTGTATGTGTATATATAAAATTTATACTTTTTAAGTGTTACGAAATAGTTAATTATTTCCAAATATAAAAAAATCTAGGCATTTAAACACACATAACATTACACGCTTCTTACATTTTTACATGAGCGTAACGCCTTGGGATTTAAGAATTCCAAATATCTTCAATTTCGTCACTTTCAAATATACGCAAATATAAATTCTGACATCTTAAAAGTCTTTTGAAATTCGCCTTTCTGGATTTAATGAACGAATACGTTGTGTATTGTATTTCCAAGAGTGTGTTCATGTAGTTACAATACACGCATGTGTGCATGCTAAGTGATGGTAATCACATACTATTTTGCGTATTCTTGGCGCCTTTTCGACGTATACGTTATTCGGTCAAATGTGTTGCGGCGTTTCGCTGAGAAAATACAACTGTCTACGTTATAACACCAGTGTTTGTTTTTTTAATCTCCCGCAATATTCTATTGATAACCAGTCATTGATCTGTGATCACGATCACGGTGTGGAGAAGATGACGGATAGTTTCTAGTAAAATTGTAATGTAGGAAGAAAATTAATAACACTATAATTGTGAATAACATAGCTTCAGTAATATGAAAAAACTCACAAAACGCAGCTTCAATAATACATATAATATTTATATAGCATAGGTAGGTTATTTTTCTTTCTTTCCTTCTCTATGGGACCAGATGACACTAAAAATGACCAGAATGAGACTCGAACTGCCAGTTCTTTCCTTCTCTATGGGACCAGATGTCACTAAGAATGACCAGAATGCGACTCAAACTGCCAGTTCTTTCCTTCTCTATGGGACCAGATGTCACTAAGAATGACCAGAATGCGACTCGAACTGCCAGTTCTTTCCTTCTCTATGGGACCAGATGTCACTAAGAATGACCAGAATGCGACTCGAACTGCCAGTTCTTTCCTTCTCTATGGGACCAGATGTCACTAAGAATGACCAGAATGCGACTCGAACTGCCAGTTCTTTCCTTCTCTATGGGACCAGATGTCACTAAGAATGACCAGAATGCGACTCGAACTGCCAGGTGGGAACCTACCACTACAGCCGCGTTGCTGATGCGCCAGCAATATCGTCCCTAAATATTGAACACCGCTAACATCCAACCTAAGCTGAAAGACACTATACAACGAGGAAGATATCGGCGGCTTTAGCATTGCCCTCTGTAGCTGAGCGATACTCAAACCCAGTTATTTCAACTGTGGGATTAATTTTTAAGCTCTTCTAAGCAGAGACGAAGTGAGCAATTTAATTTTTCCAACTTCGGAGCTTCGATTTCTAGATTAAAACATAACCTGTTTGGTCAACGCATGGACAATACCGAACGTGCTCTGAGAGAGAGGGGGAGAGAGAGAGAGAGAGGGAAAGAGAGAAGGAGAGGGGGAGAAAGAGAGGAAGAGAGAGAAAGAGAGCGAGGTAGAGAGAGAAAGAGAGCGAGGGAGATAGAGGGAGAGTTAGAGAGAGTGAGAGGAAGAGTGAGAGAGAGTGAGTGGGAGGGGTAGAGAGAGGGAAAGCGAGAGAGAGAGGGTGTGAGAGAGAGAGTGAGGGGGAAATGGAGAGAGAGCTAGGGAGAGCATTTTCTGCTTCACGGCATATACGTTCAAAGGAATGTTGTTTCACGTTCAAGTGAATTACTAGACACGAGGACTTCGTCCAATTGTGAAACGTTGTATCTGTCATTTTCTGTGCCTGTTGGTATGGTTTTGCAATTTGCCTTTTACACTGTTGCAGTGTTGCAGGGTTGTAGTTCCGTCTATATTGTTATCTGCAGATTTCTATATCGTCTACTTTTTTCTCTTCCTGTGTTTGTTTTCACGAGGTCACATCCGGTTGGGAGCTTGTTCTTAGATAAGTTGGTTTGATTGTATTGTTAATATCGAGTTTGTAATTTCTGACTCTTTTGTGTAGTTCCAAAAAAATTGGTAAACGGAAATAATACTACCCAGTGAAGATTTTGCTTTTCTGATTAAGGACAGAGATTTTTTTAAATTTTAATTTACGCATTGTTTTGGCATTTTTGTTCTTTCAGTGATGGGTAATATCAAAAAAATAATTAATTTGCCAACTTTGTAAAATATATATTGCCACTACGTCTAGCGTGGAAATTGACTGTATGTCAAAAAAATAGCTTCATATGTTTGGTAACGGGGACAACCAATGCTCATACAGGCATGCGCGAGGCATGCTGAGCTGCGGCGATATAAGCGCATCTGAATCATGAAGGACAGTTAGTGTGCGCCAATTAATTGACAGGTTCATTAGACCTCTGGAGCCCGCGGCTACAACTTGCCTTTACCTTGCCAGGGCCTTACTTGCCTAGAGGCGGGGTGTAACTCCCCATTATGGGTCGCTACCCTTCGCCACTCTATGTTGTCATACGGGGAATGTAAACTGCGACTCGTGCTACTTGTCACGTGGTTGTTTCGACACACGTCATTGGATTTCTAACGAACTTTACTGCGCACGTACTTCAAATTAAACTGAACATTTTGCATCGCCCAATGTTGGTTGAATTTTTACGCTGAATACCAAAATAAACTAGCCTTCTGTAAGATAAGCTAACCTTCTGTACAATAAGCTAGCCTTCTGTAAAATAAGCTAACATTCTGTAAAATAGGCTAGCCTTCTGTAAAATAAGCTAGCCTTCTGTAAAATAAGCTAGCCTTCTCTAAAATAGGATAGCCTTCTGTAAAATAAGCTAGCCTTCTGTAAAATAGGCTCGCCTTCTGTAAAATAAGCCAGCCTTCTGTAAAATTAGCTAGCCTTCTGTAAAATAAGCTAGCCTTCTGTAAAATAAGTTAGCCTTCTGTAAAATAAGCTAGCCTTCTGTAAAATAGGCTAGCCTTCTATAAAATAGACTAGCCTTCTGTAAAATAAGTTAGCCTTATGTAAAATAGGCAAGCCTTCTGTAAAAGCATTTTCAGGAATTATAATAGTAACCATTGTCGTTCCTGGTGTCAAGCAAAGAGTGGGGAGGATGGATTGAAGACACACCTCTCCCCCAACAAATTTTTTTGGGAGACTGCTTCCCCCCCTCCCCAAATGAACATATTTGTCCCATTTCATAAGTGAGACAATAATTAGTGGACCGAAAGTTATGAATACACGGGAGGACTATTTGGTTTCAAATAAATCCACACTCTACCTCTGCTGTGACACAGCAAGGAGCTAATATAATCATTTTATGTGTTTATTGAATCTGCAGCATGTGGTTGGCTGATCGAGCAAGTAATCTGCTATTTGCTCAGTTCGAAGCCATTTCCCCCTTTCGCCGTCGTGTAAGCAGAGTGTTCGTGACAGTTCAGTTTCTTGTATGTTATTCCAGTCATTGTTGAAGGAAGGTTAATCATCGAAACNAAGCAGAGTGTTCGTGACAGTTCAGTTTCTTGTATGTTATTCCAGTCATTGTTGAAGGAAGGTTAATCATCGAAACATTAGCTGCAATGTTTGTATTGCCTCTGTCAGTGGATCACAGTTCGATGCGTATTGTATCGTAGTATTTTCTCCAAGACCATTACAAAACTTAATAAGAATAGTCAAATCACGCGAAATCAAGCGAACCGGAAAACCAGTTGTTCGCTGAGACAGAATACAATAAAGAAAGGACAACGCACAAAGGAATGAGAGATTCTATAAAATGCTCCGAGAGGATTGTGCAGGCAGGTCTCGGGAACATAATGCACTGTGAACGACACCACCTGCACTATCCACCGGTGAAGCATCACTAGGGGGAACTGCAGATGGTGATTACAAATTTACTGTGCCGATTTTTTATTCGTGCGTCATTCATAAGACATTTTGACTAAGCATACTTATGGAATGGTTATATCTTCTTTTTACCAGTTTTTCCGCACACGTGTTTCTGCACTATATTTGCATGCATTAACCACGCCGTCACAGGATGGTTNTCTTTTTACCAGTTTTTCCGCACACGTGTTTCTGCACTATATTTGCATGCATTAACCACGCCGTCACAGGATGGTTATAGCAGACAGGATTGGGTCGTGGCCATCCAGACTACAATTCTCTACGTGACGTCACTGGCGATAGCCGATACAATTGCTGCGTGGCATTGTTTTGGAGCATAGTAACGCGGGCAGCCTAAATGAGCTGTCCTCAATAGAAACGTTTCACTCTATACGTTTATACCGACACCTGAAACCAGAGTTTCGGTAACCTGGGTTTCGGGAAGCAGAGTTTGTGTACTGTATAAACGCCTCCAAAGTGGATTTCGCGGAATCTCGAAACCGAGGTTTGTAATTCAAGTTCCGTGTCGAATCTTAGGTTTCGTGCGCGGTATAAACAATGAAAGTTCGGTTTCGTTTTTAAATATGGTATGAAATATATGTTGAAGTATAAAAAAAATGTTTAATTGGTCAAAAATAATACGTTTTAATGCAGAGCGATTATGTCATTTTGGTTTATGTATCTACTAAAATAACTAATACACAATAAATATGTTGCATCTTAAAAACATAATACATAATAATTCTCATAATTTTTTTTTATTAAGCAAGATATTATACTTTAAATAACTTTTTGTCATATTTAGGATTTTATGTCAAATTTTTTTCCTTTTCGTATCACCATAACTAAAGGGAATAATATTTTTCCCGGTGTTTTGATACTAGTGATTTCCGGCATAAAACAACACACGAAACACAAGTTTCCAAAACGCAGTTTCGTATGACGGTGTAGACACTTCCCTGAAACCTTAGCTTGGAAAGTTGTGTTTCAGAAACTGAGGTTTCGGCTGACGGTATAAACGTTCTGATTGTTGTCAATTTTTTGCATGTATAAATTAGTTAAGAACGATGTTATGGGAAATTACTTAATGATATATTCTCTGAATATATAAAGTACATCTAGTACATTTCTTAATTTTAGTTGAATTTAATGTTGGCATTTACAAGCAAGAAAAAAAAACGATATTCAGAAATATTACATAATGATAAATTTGCAAAATAGTTTGAGGAGCTGGATGCAAGGAGGGCCTTTTCTTGAAATGGCCCTTTTTGATTTAAACGTGTATGTTCGTTCCTCTAGCTTTCACTAGTTCCGTTCTTGGCATACACGACACAAAGCTCCCACTTTCAACTGTGTTTACGTCATATGATGTGTGACACTGCTGTGCACTGTCTGTTTATGGGAAATAAACGTGTTTAAATGTCGTCAAGTGAAATTAGTGATTGCACTTACAATAGCGACGAAGAATGTACAGGTAAAATATTGTAGCAAAGCATAAATTACGATATAAGTGTTCATAGGAAAGAAATNAGGAATGTACAGGTAAAATATTGTAGCAAAGCATAAATTACGATATAAGTGTTCATAGGAAAGAAATAAGAAGAAATCAAGAAGAAACGACGAGCTGTGCTACAGATCTTCAAGTGGAAAAAAAGTGCATTGAAATAGTTTCATAATGTTGACAAGTGTTGCTCTAAACAAAGCTACAAAGCCATTGCTGTGGTTGAACAAGAGGAAATTGTCAAGTTCTTCTGGTCGGTTGGCGACAAAGAAGTGGAGGACAAACTGATAGCAGGTGACCTGGTGTCTACTGCTCCTACAACAGTACCAGTGAATAGCAGGCGACCTGGTGTCTACTGC
>NQII01005710.1:127129-152060 GCA_002778355.1 Clitarchus hookeri | reverse complement strand
GATTTATTTAAACGTGCCACCTTTACACTTGCTGCCAGGTCCAAAATATCAAAGTCTGCATTTTATTATCCGAGTAAATGTCTTACTTGAGTGTTTTGTATCGTCAAGGTGAAGTTACAGGAATCGAATTTTACATACACCCATCCATCCCATNTATGTTATGTATTTTAACAACTAGCAAGATTTATTGAAACCTGCCACCTTTACACTTGCTGCCAGGTCCAAAATATTAAAGTCTGCATTTTATTATCCGAGTAAATGTCTTACTTGAGTGTTTTGTATCATTAAGGTGAAGTTACAGGAATCTAATTTTACATACACCCATCCATCCGATGAAGTAAGAATAACTCACATGGCTTTACCATATATTTGTTTGCTTTTTATTATTCACAGAATGGACGAGATGCGTGTATTATTATTTAGTGTTTGAAATCCCTGCTTAGGATCTGCTTTTATAACAATATTATACGAAAAATTGAAGTTGCCATGGCCAGAATAATTTTATTCATGCACTGATAGTTTAAAACTGTGAAATTGCTAGGCACGAAAATATGTTACTTATCTGCCAATTCCTATTATGTGCATAAAACAAATAAAAACCAAACGTAACTAATAAAATATTTACCAGTTTTCTTGCTGCCAACTTATCCATCCGGGATAATGCAAGTAAGAATGTGTGTTGTAACATATGCAATTAGAAACCGGGACTTTTTGTTTCAGACTTTGATTAAAAAACGCTTAGTTAACTGTGAACACTTTATATTGTATTATCTTTAGTCTATGATAATGAGAGAGTGATTAATTTGCAATTTCAATCTGATTCTGTAAAACAATATCTATATTTTTGTTATCATCACTCGGGGCAGTTAATGTTGATACATTTTCTAACCTATACTATTCCGTTTCACCCCCCCCCCCAGCTTTCTACGGAAATTAATCACTTTCTCATTATCCTAGACCAAAGATGAGGTAGACCGATCTCGCTGGCTGCGCACAATCAATCTCCGTGTCTCAACATTGAACTGCTTTCCTGCCAATACGACTTGCAAAAAACGGCGTGGATTGGATTTGAGGTTAGAACACTGTTTAGTAAACAAGTGTTTTGAGATGTTTGTGTACTTCCTCTAACCATTTTGTAATGCTGTTTTATTAAATTTAAATTGGTAAAAGTATGTTATTAATATAACAGTGCTTGTCATTTAAAAATGATGNGTTATTAATATAATAGTGCTTGTCATTTAAAAATGATAATATATAAACAAACACGTTCATCACTGTTGACCATGTGACTTTGGCAGTTGTGTTCCTTTGGGGTAGGTCAATGTTGGGTGCATGCGCAGAAGACAAATAAGCAGTGAACCTCATCTTTAGTCTATGCTCATTATACCCACCCAATCTCCACATCGTCCCACGGCTAGCTCACACGGTGCTCACGTGGGAGCACATACGTATTTGACGCAGTCGCAACACACTCCACTCGCAGGCCGCCAGCCCCACGTCGCGAAAATTCCCGCCACCCGCCATTATCCAAACGCACCATAGATTAAAGATGAGATAGACTCATTTTCATCTCCNTCGCGAAAATTCCCGCCACCCGCCATTATCCAAACGCACCATAGATTAAAGATGAGATAGACTCATTTTCATCTCCTACGCACGTCATCACCATTAACTCACCACTCGCCAATACAGCTGTCAAAGTCACATGGCCAACAGTGATAGGCATGTTTGTTTACGTCTGTTTTNACTCGCCAATACAGCTGTCAAAGTCACATGGCCAACAGTGATAGGCATGTTTGTTTACGTCTGTTTTTTTTTTCACTAACAGATCCACCCTTTTATACGAATAAATTATTTTAACAAGCTTGAATATATGCTAGCTGCATTAAAACTATGTTAGATGAAGTGTAAAAGTATTTTCTCAAACTTACTCACGTAAAGACACCGGGAAATTCTTAGAATTCCTTTTCGGGCGACCTAGACTTCAAACACGTGTACATTTCTGTTATGCTTGTAATTTTATTGTATCACAGTTTATTAATTCTAAAACAAAAACAGCCTGCAAGGAAACAAACACCTAATCCCATGCCACATGGCCTGATGTAAAACTGGCCGCACATTGGGGCAGCAGCCAATGAACACAAAACTGGGACTCGAAAATCCACAGGACAGTGGAGTCGAGCCCAAACGTCATTTAGTACGCGAAATATTCTTGTTCCTATTTACATAACGTGTTATAACCTCAAAATTCAATATACAGGATGATTATAAAATCATGGGACAAACATTGAGGGGTGGTAGAGCTCACTAAAACAAACAATTATTGGATAGGAATATATGGGCNATAAAATCATGGGACAAACATTGAGGGGTGGTAGAGCTCACTAAAACAAACAATTATTGGATAGGAATATATGGGCCGAAGTGACGCGTTGAGGCACAAACACAAAAACACAACACATTAACGGAAACATAAAATGTTCATTAGCAGCATACTTAACTAGTGATTCCGTACAGAAAATGTTAAAACAGTTTCTGGAAATGCATCCACCAACAGTCACGCATACTTGGCGACCTCTAAATAAGGCGTGATTGGCTGAAAATGGTGGCATGCGTGAAATACCCGGCGTATTTGAATCTGTTCGCCAATCACTCCACCGACGCTACCAAGCTTGCATTACGGTCGGTGGTAGCAATGTTGAGCAATTATTATAAACATTGCTGTAAAAAGGCATTTAGCGGCGACATTGTAAACAAACAATGTGTTGCATTTCATGTGTTATTTTTGTGTTTGTGCCTCAACGCATCACTCCCGCCCATATATTCCTATACAATAATTGTTTGTTTTAGTGAGCTCTACCACCCCTCAATGTTTGTCCTATGTTTTTAGAATCAGCCTGTACGTTTGTTTTGAGTATAGTGCAATTGGCAAATTGTCACTAGTGTTGGAAAACGGCGAGTGGTTATTGCACTCTACCTCATATCCCCTCTACAGAACACACCGTCGCTGCAGAGTAGGTTCATTGCTCCGTGGTATACTCTCTCACTCACTGGCCACAACCAGCCACGATTCAACTCTGGGTTGCCAAGGCTGGTATTTGAGTCCTCCAATCCTCGTCATGTTATTCGACATCTTCTCTTGTCAATATACACTGCCGGACAATAAAATTGCGCACCACTAAGAACTCTTGCAACAACCTCAAAACAACGTAAATAGCGAGATTACGGGCATGTATGCACTCTAAAAAATTCTTATAAAGTTTCATGTAAGGCTTAATAGAGGCTGTCTATCTTACAGTAACACAATATAGCTTCAATTCAAAGAAAAGGTTACATGAACATTGGTTTGTAGTCATAATGTTTTCTTGATGAATTTTTGTTTTATGGCAACATTACCTTCCTTTATAGTCAAGAAATAAACATACCTTGAGCTGCTTTCGTTCACAGTAAAGGAAAATTACTTCGTACCGAAGGTAACGGTTGAGTGATGTCAATGAGAGAGAAAGATGTAAGGAAGGCACTGGAGAGCTAGGTGTTCAACACCCTCGGCGGTCAAGGGGGATAAAGACGGAGAGGCGAGAGTGCTCCGGAAAAGCACGCCGCTTATAGGCAACGTCCGCCACGTTTCCAGCATGCGAGGAGATGGGGTCGGACTGGCCGGGAATCGAGCCCGGGTCGCCGTGGTGGCAGCCCGACGAAATTACTGCTTGGTCGTGGTCCCCCCTTCCCCCAACTTACTATCACGAGACGTGGAGTATGTAGCCTACACGATTCGCCGTTCCGCCATCCACACACGAGGTACAGTTGAATACAGGACACGCAGTTTCGAGTGAGTAACTTATAGAGATGTAGGAAATATAGTCCATTCGTGGTTACTACCCACTTTTTTGAAGCCTTGCCAAATATATACTTTCTTGCTATTCCTGCGTCTCATGGAAAAGAAACTTAACCAAGTCTAGAAAATTTACACTATTACACCTATTTCGTATCTGTTTTTAATCATATTAATTATAAATGAAATATAATTTATAGGTAACATACACGTAATAGTTAAATTTCACTACAAAAAAAAAAGACACTTTCAAGTTAAACACAGTATAAAGCACTTGTGATGCATGGCATATTTAGGAAACAACCAACTGTTAGACTATAAGTGGCAAATAACTTGTACAGGCAACAATCAGCTAGAATTTATGTGCGAAGATAATTTTCTACAAGTCTAACACGTTCAGTGCCGAATTGATTTACGAGTTGAAATGTTGCAAACGTTTTATTTTCTGACGGGTGCTTGCGTAGAATGTACTTCTTGCAGACAGTGAACAACGTATTGTGTGTTCGTCGATGCCAGTCAGCATTAACCGTTCACAAATGAGACGTACAGAAACTTCAACTAATCGGATTTTATCACTAGGAAGACGCTCAAAACAAGGACCACTGATTCCTTGCCGTGNACTTCAACTAATCGGATTTTATCACTAGGAAGACGCTCAAAACAAGGACCACTGATTCCTTGCCGTGTACAGCACACACCATAAATATCTTTCATATGCAACGTGAGTGAGTGAAGAGATTTGGGTGGCTCTGAACATCGAGGTCTTGAGNCACACCATAAATATCTTTCATATGCAACGTGAGTGAGTGAAGAGATTTGGGTGGCTCTGAACATCGAGGTCTTGAGAGCCGGTGAGGGTGAATTGAGGTGAGCATGGAGCAGCGCCGGAATGAAAGGACGGGGGAAACGGGAGATCCCCGAGAAAATCCGCCGACCAGCGGCATCGTCCGGCACGATTCCCACTTGCGNCACACCATAAATATCTTTCATATGCAACGTGAGTGAGTGAAGAGATTTGGGTGGCTCTGAACATCGAGGTCTTGAGGGCCGGTGAGGGTGAGGTGAAGTGAGCATGGAGCAGCGCCAGAATGAAAGGACGGGGGAAACGGGAGATCCCCGAGAAAATCCGCCGACCAGCGGCTTCGTCCGGCACGATTCCCACTTGCGAAAATCCGAAGTGAACCGGCCGGGGATTGAACCCGGTTCGTCTTGGTGTGAGGCGAATAGTCTAACCGTTCAGCCACCGTGGCCCCCATGTGCAACATGTTTACGATTGTGGTCGCAGGGACTGAAAGGGTTAATTATAATATAGGCTGTTTACGATAAACAGAGCACTTTTGGAAGCCCTGCTTAAGCTCTACTTTTTTCCTCAGTTTGTACTTTTCTCCACCATATGTAAAATTAACATTGTCATGGGCCATTCATGCATCGGCCGAGTGAAACTGTAAAATTATGAGAATTGTAAATATTTTACAAATTTGTTTATTGTTACAATTAAGTGCATTGAAAAAAAACATAAAGATAAATAAATTATTTCATTATTCAATTATGTTTACATAACGTTAAGACATGGAACTACTTTCCCTTCGTCGTTGCCAACTTTACTGGACGCATGCCGGTCAGTGTGCCTGTTAAAATATACGCTGGTAGGGGCAGTGACATTTTTCAAAGGTTGATTTCAGAAGTTCTCACTTTACCGTGAACGGCCTTTACCGAGAAGGATCTTATTTGACTGCGTCATATGGCAATACCGTGTTAGAAGGAGTATTGTGATTTCTCCAATCATTTCAGAACCTTCTCAGACGTTTGTTTCTCAACCAAGTGATTTAACTTATTGTAATTCCACCCGTGCACATAAAATGATACGCGCTTGCTACTTAAGCCTACGTTAATANAAAGTGATTTAACTTATTGTAATTCCACCCGTGCACATAAAATGATACGCGCTTGCTACTTAAGCCTACGTTAATATAGCAGTGTAATTTTACAAAGGTTCTACGTGTTCGTTCAATTCAGCCAAGAAAATTCTGCAACTATCACGTAACTACTTAATTGTCCTGAGGGCAGGAGGGAAGGGCGGTGACTAGAATACCCGCTCAGAAAAAAAAAANTATCACGTAACTACTTAATTGTCCTGAGGGCAGGAGGGAAGGGCGGTGACTAGAATACCCGCTCAGAAAAAAAAAACACACGCAGGCGCGCACACATGCAGACGCACCTAATACACAGTCATGTACGCATAAAAGTGTGCGTNAAAAAAAAAACACACGCAGGCGCGCACACATGCAGACGCACCTAATACACAGTCATGTACGCATAAAAGTGTGCGTTTGTGTAGGTGTATGTTTTGTTATTGCGTTGTGTAATATGCCCATTCTATTTGTAATTTTTTTTTTCAGTGTAATAAATTGTACTTAATTTCTGTGCTGCTAGAGCGATGCTCGTTGATGTAGATAGAATATTTGTATACTAAGCCAATGTTCATTTGATACGTTTTTGGTTTCAACTCATCGGACAATTGCAATATTTGCCACGTTTAAGATATGCAGAAATGAGTATCTAACCCCGCCGGAAATATAACTCGATTTGCCTTGGTAGGAGCTCAGAGTAACAATTTTAACGTGGGTTTTGAAATGTACCACGACAACGTTTGTCTGCAACATTATGCAAGTCGGATTAATGGAGGTTCTAAGACGCCCGTAAAGTTGGAGATGGGTGACAGGTTTATTGCGAATAGCAGGGGACCAAATTGACTTAAACCTACGAAAGTAAGTATAGTGAACCAGTAAATGNTGACAGGTTTATTGCGAATAGCAGGGGACCAAATTGACTTAAACCTACGAAAGTAAGTATAGTGAACCAGTAAATGAACATACACATCTACAGAGAATTACTGCCGGTGTACATAAGTAATAGGTAGAGACGTGAAAAATTCACGAGTTCAATGACCTNCACATCTACAGAGAATTACTGCCGGTGTACATAAGTAATAGGTAGAGACGTGAAAAATTCACGAGTTCAATGACCTGCATGCTCGACTTAACAGTTTTATGTACAAATATTCCGATATCAACTGCACATTGGTTGTCTGCTGTCACGGTGGAAGGCGACGATTGGACACCGTTCTCCAGGAGGTGTCAAACACCGTGTGGGCCAATGGCTAAAGTTACATAAACGCACGTGTTTTGAATTCTAGCTTGTCCCAAAATGAATCCGCGAANCCGTGTGGGCCAATGGCTAAAGTTACATAAACGCACGTGTTTTGAATTCTAGCTTGTCCCAAAATGAATCCGCGAATTCTTCAGGTCTCTAGCAATAGGTTATAGTAAAAAATGGTGGTTGTCACCCAGGTGTATCCAGTAACATTGGACTGTGTGTGTGCCTGGGTGCATGCCCACCAAGGATTCAATCCCCGGCCGGGTCACTCTCGGATTTTCGCACGATCGGGATCACCCGTNCCTGGGTGCATGCCCACCAAGGATTCAATCCCCGGCCGGGTCACTCTCGGATTTTCGCACGATCGGGATCACCCGTTTCCTCCGCCCTTTCATGCCTACGCTGCTCCATTCTCACCTCAATCACCCTCATCGACTATCAAGAGCCCCCAAAATCTCTTCACTCACTCACTACACGCACTTTCAGATTTCTAAGTAAACTAAGTCCCGTGCAATTTGCAATATACCTNAATCTCTTCACTCACTCACTACACGCACTTTCAGATTTCTAAGTAAACTAAGTCCCGTGCAATTTGCAATATACCTAACGCTTATCTCCACCTTCACGGACGTAAACCATCAGGAAGAGAGTTAGGCTAAGTGTCATGTATATACTTTTCTCCTATATTTATATAGGTACACAGTCTGTGTAGATAACAAACCCACAAGTGCGTATNGTGTCATGTATATACTTTTCTCCTATATTTATATAGGTACACAGTCTGTGTAGATAACAAACCCACAAGTGCGTATGTAATACCATGCTTTAATGATGTGACTGGACACGCATTCAGTTTGATCAAAGGTTCGACTATCCACACAGAAGGAAATGCGCTGTAGTGGATTCAAAATGTTTTGTTGTTATTCACCCTGCCAAATTATTTTATGGCGAACACAACATTTATTAGTTTTCCACCACTAAAAGTTATCGTCATTAAAAATTTATTTTGTGGTGGCTCCAAACAATTTTGTGTTCACCACAAAATAATTTGGCANTAAAAGTTATCGTCATTAAAAATTTATTTTGTGGTGGCTCCAAACAATTTTGTGTTCACCACAAAATAATTTGGCATGGTGCATATCAAAAAACAATTTTGTGTTCACCACAAAATGATTTGGCAGCGTGAATACCAACAAACAATTTGTTGTCCACCATAAAATAATTTGGTAGGGTGAGTACCATTATAATATTTTGTGGTTACCATTAATTATATTTTTTCAGTGCAGAATGCACTACAGACGGATTTTACATCCCACATCCACGTTAAAGGTGACGCCATTTTAAATGCGAAAACTAGAGTTAATGAGTGGGCAATCTGACATTACTGTCATTTATTTCAATTAAAATATTACTGAACAAAGAAAAAAAACGGTTTAGTGGTAGCCACAATATTGACCCCACCAAATATTTTGAATTCANTTAATATTACTGAACAAAGAAAAAAAACGGTTTAGTGGTAGCCACAATATTGACCCCACCAAATATTTTGAATTCACGAAAAAAGTGTAGTAAAGCCAGCAAAATATATTTTGTAGTCGGCACAAAGGTTTAGTAGATGTAGCGAAAATGTTTGTGTTCACCACAAAATATTTCCACGAGGTCAATATTCACAAAATATTTTGTAGCCACCACTAAACTATTATTTTTCCCCTTCAGTGNTAAAATATTTCCACGAGGTCAATATTCACAAAATATTTTGTAGCCACCACTAAACTATTATTTTTCCCCTTCAGTGATTAGGCCGCTGCTTCAAGTAACTTTACGAGAAACTGGCCAGTCCTTGAGTTTATTTTTCTGTTCCTTCAGCGCACGGGGATGCCTGAAATTTCCTGCCGACAGTTTCCGGTATGGGACACGATCTTTCACCATTTGCCTAGGCTTGCGAGATCCGACCTCATGTCAGTATTGTTCAGTGAGGTCGTTGCCTCGTCGTGAAGGTCACGCGATACTACTGTGGCGTCACGCGGGTATCGCCTCGCTTCGTCATCGCCGGGCTTGAAGTCCAGGAGACAGTGCAGTTTTGCTCAAAATGTCGCGGGAAAGAAGGAATCTCCCTCGCGATTACGCAATGCTTCGCCTTGCTTCTTTTTAGCTGGGTTACGGGGATAATGAGCACTTTTGACAGCTCTGATCAACTGTTCCCCTCTCTGACTTGTGTATCCTTCCGCTTCCGCCGCATGGTACGAACTTAATGCGAGTTGTACGGCATTCACGTTTTTCATCCGCCACATGCCTTTCTTTTTAATTCAGAAATAAAAAAAGGTACATAACACGGTCACGTGCATAGCCAGCATTTTATTTAATGACCGTACATATTTCTCCCTCTATTTCATTCTTCAGGGGAGAACTGGAAGAGAGGTTGTCCCCGTTGGAAACAGTGGTGGCTCCAGACTTAAGATTTTTTTGTTTATTTTATAAAGAAAAAAAGGGGAGAGGGAGGCCTGAGGATATAGCGCTGCGGTGGTGTAGTGGTTAGACTGCTCGCCTCCCACCTAGGTGAANAAGGGGAGAGGGAGGCCTGAGGATATAGCGCTGCGGTGGTGTAGTGGTTAGACTGCTCGCCTCCCACCTAGGTGAACCGGGTTCGATTCTGGCGGGGTCGCTCCCGGATCCTCACATGTGAAGATCGTGCCGGACGATGCCGCTGCTCGGCGGGTTTTCTCGGAGATCTCCCGTTTCCCNCCGGATCCTCACATGTGAAGATCGTGCCGGACGATGCCGCTGCTCGGCGGGTTTTCTCGGAGATCTCCCGTTTCCCCCGCCCATGCATACCGGCGCTGCTCCAAATTCACCTCGTTTCACCCGCATCGGCTCTCGAGACCTCGATGCTAAGAGCCGCCAAAATCTCTCCACTCCACTCCACGCTTGAGGATATGGAACATCCCTGGTATAATTTTCGGAATTTAAATACTTAATAGTGGCTTTGTATTTAGTCTAGGGTGTCTGGAAATAAGATATGTCACCGTTTAAANTTCGGAATTTAAATACTTAATAGTGGCTTTGTATTTAGTCTAGGGTGTCTGGAAATAAGATATGTCACCGTTTAAAATTTAGTGAAATTTATTTCCTTCTTTGAACTTTTTTTTTATCGGTTATCTCCTTTATTTTTATCATTTAGTTCNAAAATTTAGTGAAATTTATTTCCTTCTTTGAACTTTTTTTTTATCGGTTATCTCCTTTATTTTTATCATTTAGTTCTAAGGGGTTTTGAGGGTTTATGGCTTTGACGGTTTCTGTGGGTTTTACTACCTTTAAACCCTGTCCTACTTTCCCCGACCCAGGGACTGTTTTTGAACATTATAACAGAAAATTAGATGATTCAACTACTTTATGCAGTTAGCTATTCAAGGATTTTAGAACATGTCATACAACTTTAAAATTACTATTTCTCTTAGTCACAATGAAAACTTTTTTCGCTAACAAAATTATATCACAATTTACGTAGGGCATTAGTGTAGACAAGCGCTAAATAATAATACACGCATCTCGTNCGCTAACAAAATTATATCACAATTTACGTAGGGCATTAGTGTAGACAAGCGCTAAATAATAATACACGCATCTCGTCCATTCTGTGAATAAGAAAAAGCAAACAAATATATGGTAAAGCCACGTGAGTTATTCTTACTACATGGGATGGCTGGGTGTATGTATAATTCGATTCCTGTAACCTTACCTTAACGATACAAAACACTTAAGTAAGACATTTACTCGTATTATAAAATGCAGACTTTGATATTTTGGACCTGGCAGCAAGTGTAAAGGTGGCAGGTTTCAATAAATCTTGCTAGTTGTTAAAATACATAACATAACGTTATTAAACTTACAACATTTCTATCAATCGGGCGTGTTTAAAGATACGATATGCAATCACTGCCATGTATGTTGAAACATTTGCGTGTTATTCACACATAATNATCGGGCGTGTTTAAAGATACGATATGCAATCACTGCCATGTATGTTGAAACATTTGCGTGTTATTCACACATAATCAAGTTCAACATGAATGTTTAAAAAATACACATTGTTAGATTTAATTCACTTAGTTATATTTTTTGATGAATTTATTTTTATGGGTAGAATAAATAATAAATGGAAACTACGTCCTTCAAGAACGCGTTGTTTCGTCTAAACTATACAGTCGACTGAAATTAAATTTAAGTGGTGTCTTTACACAGTTTTTTATTTTACTAAAATGTTTACTTCATCCAAGAATATAAATTTTCTGTTAGTAAGCCAATGCACTTAGCTGTACTTAGCGAAAGTGTTCATCATCACCTGAAGGTATGAATGCAAATAAAATGCAAGTATGGAATCTAAAAACCTGCATTGAAGCCTTCTCGCTCCTGTGGCAGTGCCCGAGTCATTGCAATCGCAGAAAGNAGTATGGAATCTAAAAACCTGCATTGAAGCCTTCTCGCTCCTGTGGCAGTGCCCGAGTCATTGCAATCGCAGAAAGACGAGCAGAAATAGCAAACAGTGAGCCACTTTTCAATATTTCAATATACGTATACTGGTAGACATAAGGTAAAATTAAGTTACCTAATCACTGTGCAGTGACAATCACAACAAAATTAACGCGAAGTCCTATTAAAAAAACAGCTTCGCATTTGGGTTGTAATTTATTCTCCTGTCGACATACGCTTCGATTACACATTTACGTTTGTAANAAAAAACAGCTTCGCATTTGGGTTGTAATTTATTCTCCTGTCGACATACGCTTCGATTACACATTTACGTTTGTAACCCATGATTAACCCAGCTCAGTTAAATGCTGCAAATTATTAGGTTACTTTAGGAATAGTTAGGTATTATAAAATGTACATTCAAATACTGATTACAGTGATACAATATTTTGCAATTGTGTAAGTTTTGCGTAGTTACAAAAATAAATCAGGTTTTTGGTATGCCCATATCACAACCCCCTTACAACACCACAAACAGTTGTTATAAGAACAAAAAGCAAATACACTGCCCTGGTCCAGAAAATACTATAATTATTTTTAATGTCCTAGGACTTGGTCACTACACATGCTACCAGTTTGGAATTTTCAAAATTTCTACAACTTACCATTGATGCTTTCTAAGCTTTATTTTAGGTCTATAACTCCATTGTTGGTTTTTATGCAATTTTTGCGCACAGAAAGAATGTAAATACAATATAGATTCTTTGTATCATCCATTTGGATTATCACGAGTCAATTAAACTGCTGGGCATAATGGGTTATGAATTGTAATCACCAAAAACCCCAACTGTGTTTAACTTTTATTCTACCGTAAGCATGTCTTGTAAGTAAAATATTATTTTTTTGACATTTAATAAATATTTTAAAAGAAGACTTTCACGGGGACACTGATAAGCTCAGCAATATTGAAAAATCAGNTTTTGACATTTAATAAATATTTTAAAAGAAGACTTTCACGGGGACACTGATAAGCTCAGCAATATTGAAAAATCAGCGTGTGAAATATATATCAAGCACAGGACTGTTGGATTGAGTAATAGGTACAAAGCATTTTTCAAGTATTGAAATGTTTTTTAAAATGGTGATTTTAGTATTTGTGTTTGCACTTTCACCTTTACAAAAATTAAATAACCTGAATAATGCACATATTTCAAGATACATACTATCTAAGGTCTATAGGAATGCGTAAACANACAAAAATTAAATAACCTGAATAATGCACATATTTCAAGATACATACTATCTAAGGTCTATAGGAATGCGTAAACACACCTGCATGTATGGGGCTGTGTTTACTCATTTCTGTGTACACACCTCAATAATTAAGAAAGAATTGTTTTTCGGGTGTCTAACCATAATATTACCTCGTTTAGCAAATTACTACAGGTGCAGTAAAATGGAGAACTGTAATTTTTTTTTNGGTGTCTAACCATAATATTACCTCGTTTAGCAAATTACTACAGGTGCAGTAAAATGGAGAACTGTAATTTTTTTTTTCTATACTGCCGTATCGTCTCTTCAGTTTTATTCCTGCGAAAATCGCGTTGTCCTACACCTAAAATTTNTTTTTTTTTCTATACTGCCGTATCGTCTCTTCAGTTTTATTCCTGCGAAAATCGCGTTGTCCTACACCTAAAATTTATTTATTAATCACTGTTGATACTGAATAAAACGTGATAATTTTGTACATTCTTATGAGACATTCCACGCAGATGTCACCGATGTTACGTGAAAAAATGAGAGAGAGACAGAGATACAATGCGCAAAAGCACACCATCACAAGTGTATCGCGACTTCTCCCAACACAGTGCGATTGTGAACTCCGAACGGCCCGAGTGTTGGGAAATTTAGAGCACCGTCCAGTCTACCTCTCATAGCTATATTATTAAATTTTACGTTANGAACGGCCCGAGTGTTGGGAAATTTAGAGCACCGTCCAGTCTACCTCTCATAGCTATATTATTAAATTTTACGTTACACCTACCTACCTACTACCTACCTACATACCTACTTATCGACTGTTCCCGATAAACTGAACACTTTTGAAAGTACTGCTTTTTGTATACACATTGTGTATTCNATACCTACTTATCGACTGTTCCCGATAAACTGAACACTTTTGAAAGTACTGCTTTTTGTATACACATTGTGTATTCTTCCGCAATAGGTATAATAAACATTACCGTGGGTCTGGTTACTTTATTAATGCGTCATCCAAATGAAACTGTGAAATGATTATAAATGTAAACATTTTACACATTTGATAATTGTTACCCTTACATGCATTTAAAAAAAAAACAAAAAAAAAAAAACATACACAGTATTTACTAACGTTTACCTAACACTTTGAATTCCACTTCAAAACACGGCACTTNGAACGGCCCGAGTGTTGGGAAATTTAGAGCACCGTCCAGTCTACCTCTCATAGCTATATTATTAAATTTTACGTTATACCTACCTACCTACTACTTACCTACCTACCTACTTATCGACTGTTCCCGATAAACTGAACACTTTTGAAAGTACTGCTTTTTGTATACACATTGTGTATTCTTCCGCAATAGGTATAATTAACATTACCGTGGGTCTGGTCACTTTATTAATGCGTCATCCAAATGAAACTGTGAAATGATTATAAATGTAAACATTTTACACATTTGATAATTGTTACCCTTACATGCATTAAAAAAAAAAACAAAAAAAAAAAAACTACACAGTATTTACTAACGTTTACCTAACACTTTGAATTCCACTTCAAAACACGGCACTTCTTTCCCTCCGTCATTACAAACTTTACGGGTTGTATGCCAGTCCGCGTACCCGTTAAAATATATGCAGGTAGGGGCAGTAACATTTTCCGAAGGTTGATTAAAAAAATGCTCAATTAATTGTGAACATCCCACATCTACCTACCTGCAAACCTACCTTTTACAAACTTTCTTTATTTGTTGTATATGGTNAACTACCTTTTACAAACTTTCTTTATTTGTTGTATATGGTCGGAAATGGTTGCACATGAAATATTTAATTAATCCGAGCAAGTTTCGTGACGGTGGTGCGTGGAGTTGCCTCCACGCGTGCCTTTAAAGCGTCGTTANCATTTAATTAATCCGAGCAAGTTTCGTGACGGTGGTGCGTGGAGTTGCCTCCACGCGTGCCTTTAAAGCGTCGTTATCAGACTAGCGATGCGGCGCGCGTTCTGAAGTTGCGTCCACGTCACATGCACTCAACTAGTGACTTGCGCCCACTTGTCGGCCCAGTAGCAATGTAANCGTTCTGAAGTTGCGTCCACGTCACATGCACTCAACTAGTGACTTGCGCCCACTTGTCGGCCCAGTAGCAATGTAAAAAATGGCTACATATTGCGCCAGTTCGTACATAAAGGCGTATAAAATTAAAAAAAATAAAACGGTTTTCACACGACGTGATAAATTTATAAAGAGAAAATCATTTTGTGCGTTCGCCCTGAACTTTCCGCCATCAGCAGCCAAAATACTGCTCGTCGTCCCGTCAATGTTTACTTACAAATGTCTGCAGTTTTGAGCATGTTTTTTTTATAAATTTAATTTCAAGATTGCTGAAGTAACGGCTAATTAGCTTAAAAGAGTACGTTATTCCCCATGACAAAATAGATTGCGAGAGAGATAAAGAGAACATTGATAATTTGTGCTTCTACCGCAAGAAGGAAAGTTGGACACCCTAGAATTATCTCGAACAAATAACAAGTCCAGGATCCAATAGGAATTGTATTCACTTTATCTCTGCTCAGACTACACGATCAGCTTGCCACATCCCTCAAAATTACACACTCGCAAGACTTGGAAATATCAGCCACGTGCAATCAATCCACTTCCAGAAAATGAGTGAGTAAACCAGGTAAATTATCGTTTTCATGGCAACCTCTTTTTTTGTTCNCAATCAATCCACTTCCAGAAAATGAGTGAGTAAACCAGGTAAATTATCGTTTTCATGGCAACCTCTTTTTTTGTTCCGCCTAGTGGCAGAACGACGATACCAACTAGATAAAAAAAGGGCGAGACTACAGAGTAAACAAGGCGGTAATGACTGGAGTTCGTGTGCAACAGGCAGTTTCACANAAAAGGGCGAGACTACAGAGTAAACAAGGCGGTAATGACTGGAGTTCGTGTGCAACAGGCAGTTTCACAAAGGTACGAGCAGTAATAATTAACTGTGTAACTGTGAATTGCTGTAGTTGATTCATAGTTAATTTTATCAACTTTGGAAACAAAACCTGCCGGTGATTGCATATAGCTGACGTGAACAACGACTGAATTATTTCAGGGTTATGAAAANCTTTGGAAACAAAACCTGCCGGTGATTGCATATAGCTGACGTGAACAACGACTGAATTATTTCAGGGTTATGAAAAGGCATCGCAGTGCGTGAAATTCCGAAATATGAAATCAAGAACTGGAACTTAATTACTTAATATATTTGAATGGGGTTTGACTTATTGGCTATATATAGATCTGAATTAACAAAACCATCACATACAAAAATAGTAGATACAATGTGCTATAGGCTATCCACGGTAAAATGAGCACTTTTGAAAGCTCTGCTTAAGATATACTTGTAAGCACATTGCGTATCCTTCCGCCATATGTAAAACCAACATTGCCGTGGACCTGATCACATTATTCAAGCGTCAATAAAGGGAAACGTAAAATGATTACAAATGTAAATATTTTACAAATTTTCTAATCTATACATTTGTATGCATTAAAAAAAATTAGAAAGAAAAGTAAATCAGTGCAGTATTGACAAATGTTTGCCGAACACTTTTGATTCAAAGTTGAGACATGGAACTACTTTCCCTCCGTCGTTACCAACTTTACTGGGCGCATGCCACTACGTGTGCCCGTAAAAATACACGCAGGTAGGGACAGTGACATGTTTCAAGGGTTGATTTCAAAAGTGCTTACTTTATCGTGAACAACCATTATAGTTTTCAAATAAAAAAATATTTAACACAACACAGTTATTAATATTTTGGGGCATTTTAGTCATGTTTGCCAAAAACAATTGTAAATTTTAGATAGCTTAAAAATAAACATTGTAGTATATTATTTTTATTTTATTTTTATTTTTATTGATTTTTTAAAAGCTTCTTTCAATTTTATTTTAGAAAACCTTTTTTACTTTACTGTGTGTAAACGTCAATATCNGATTTTTTAAAAGCTTCTTTCAATTTTATTTTAGAAAACCTTTTTTACTTTACTGTGTGTAAACGTCAATATCACACATTTATGTTAATTTTTTCGAAACATTTACTGCTTTGTGGTTCATATCTGTAATATTTCGCAAAAAGTTGGTAATTTCTATATCGAAAACTATAGACTGTATGAACTATTGCTGTAAATGGTAGTCTCCAGCATTAAAATATCTTGTCAATAAATATAAGCACATTTAAATATATAGACTAGTGAAATTCTGTTATTAATGATATGTTTTGGGAATTTGGCACTGCGAGACCTTTTCAAAGCCCTTAATAATGCGCCTAGCGAATTTCGGAAAGTAGTTGTACAGCTTAGCGTTTGATGAAAATTGTAATGTTCAAAACTTATTGTCATTGATTTTTTTTTAGAATAGTGTAGTAAGAAATAAACATAACAATAATATATAGAGTGCGGGTAAAAGTCACATAGGGTCTTAGGTCTTCGACCTGTCGGTCGCACAGAGAAGTGATATGAGCTTGAGTTAAGTAGAGAGATTTGGGCGGCTCTTAACAACGAAATCTTGAAAGCCGACTATAATTAAATGAGGTGAGAATTGAGTAGCGCCGGAATGCAAAGGCCAGGGAAACGGGAGATCCCCGAGAAAACCCGCCGATCAGCGGCATCGTCCGGCACGATTCCCACTTGCGAAAATCCGGAAGTGACCCAGCCAGGGATTGAACCCGGTTCGCCTTGGTGGGAGGCGAGCAGGCTAACCGCTCAGCCACCGCGGCCCCTAAGCGATGAGGTGTTGCCACATTATTCAACGATAGTTCTTGGAGACAAACACAAAACACCAGGAACGGGCAGCAATAAAAGGTAAAGGCATTATTGAAACATTTAATTTTTCCCCGTCTTCCAAAATTCGTGTCGATTTTTAACGAGAAAAACCGGCGAGCAACTGTAAAAGATGATAAAGAATGATCAGTGTGCCTCTTTTGAACAAAAATAGCTAATGTACATAATTTATGTGGCATTNAGATGATAAAGAATGATCAGTGTGCCTCTTTTGAACAAAAATAGCTAATGTACATAATTTATGTGGCATTGTTGAACTTTTTTCCTTCATGATTGCTAAGTACGGTGGCTAACATTCCCATGTCAGAAATAGCTGGATCTCTTGCTTAAGCCGTACCAGGAAAGATATTTCAGGAACTGTCCTGATATAAGCATTTGAGGTGGTTAGAATGAAAGTAAACTAAGTCACGATTACCTAGTTTTGTAGAATAAAGTGTTTTACAAAAGATTTGTAAAAACTCAAATGTTTTTAAAAGCATTATTCCTACGTTAAAAATGATATGCATTTTTGCCTTTTAAGCATAAATAAATATTTTATTTGTATCAGCCTCAAATATGAAGTTTTGTTTACTTGAGCCACTGTCATTCCAAGCAGTTTTGGTATGTCTGACATATGAATGAGAAATGTATAATTGAAATACTGATGTAATTTGGTGTNAGCATTATTCCTACGTTAAAAATGATATGCATTTTTGCCTTTTAAGCATAAATAAATATTTTATTTGTATCAGCCTTAAATATGAAGTTTTGTTTACTTGCGCCACTATCATTCCAAGCAGTTTTGGTATGTCTGACATATGAATGAGAAATGTATAATTGAAATACTGATGTAATTTGGTGTNATCATTCCAAGCAGTTTTGGTATGTCTGACATATGAATGAGAAATGTATAATTGAAATACTGATGTAATTTGGTGTCCTTAAACAAAATGTATTGATAACACATACAAACGTGAACAAGTTATTTGTGTCTATTTCGCAACACTTGTTGAGCTATCCTTTTTGGTTATCATCTGATAGAGCGTCTGTATCATTTCCCATATTTGATGACTTGATTTTTCGTAAGTACCAGTGATGCACTGGAGGTGTGTATTTCAAAAGACGCAGCATTCCCTTTTATTGAGGTAGTTGATAATCCTTGGCTCCTTGAAGAGTTTTTCCTGTGTAACTGTTCTCAGCATCCTTGGGCAGCCATTCTTTGAAGGTTTTAAGCTGAGCTCTGAGAACTGAAAATCCTCTTGAAGTGTGTACTTGTGCTGAATGGAGAATAGCTTCGTCTTCTCATACCTGAGCCACTGCATGTTAAACCAGCTTACAGACTCGCCGTATGTGCTTTTCTTCCGCTTTGTGACGGATTGCCCAAGCGACTCTGTGGAGAGGAATTCGTCTGCTTGCACCGGCACTGCCATAAACTTATTGTTTTTTCTTGCTTTTATTATTATCTCGTACCGGTGGTCAGGAATATAAACAGTTGCTGATTCGGCCTGTTTTTCAATCAGTCCGAAATCAGCATCGTTTGGTAAGAAAGAGCATCTTCGTCACATACTCCGGCATCTAAGGCAGTTCCTGCATCTACTTGTATTCCCTGAAAACCCTTTACAGGGCCAGTCATCTCAGAGTCATCNCGGCATCTAAGGCAGTTCCTGCATCTACTTGTATTCCCTGAAAACCCTTTACAGGGCCAGTCATCTCAGAGTCATCTGTGAATATAAATCAGTTTTCGTCATATCGGAATGGTGTAAAAAATACACCTATGAGTGGATTATATAAAAATTGCTTGTAGTATTTTAGCTTAAACGTGTTAGCAAATTAAATTCTCTATACAAGNCTATGAGTGGATTATATAAAAATTGCTTGTAGTATTTTAGCTTAAACGTGTTAGCAAATTAAATTCTCTATACAAGCCTGTAGAGGAATCTGGAAGATACTCCTTATCTTTATCACTATCATACATGTTATCTTCACCACTGCTAAAGCTACACTACATTTTCAAGACTAAACACCATTATAATAAACAAAGCCATCACAATGGAATAAACAATTGCCAACATAGTTGCACTTATTTACCCCATGATCTGCATGCTTCTCCAGGATGTTTAGTTTGAGCATAGATTAAGTCAGACGTACGTTACCGTTACTCTGAACATATCAGTATTTACGTTAAGTAGTCGAACTAGTCCTGCTATTTACTGAGTATCGGAGGAAACTATGACTTACCTCACTATATATCTATACAAAGAACATCAGACATTGCTTGAATATTTAGTTACCTCAATTCACTTAAAATAGTGACTTACTTCACTTTAATTCTAACCTACTCNCAGACATTGCTTGAATATTTAGTTACCTCAATTCACTTAAAATAGTGACTTACTTCACTTTAATTCTAACCTACTCTCATTTCACAAGCCCATTCTTTCTACAAGGTATTGGAGGACCCAAAACACAGAAACTGGGTACTTTATCTTCGTGGNTCATTTCACAAGCCCATTCTTTCTACAAGGTATTGGAGGACCCAAAACACAGAAACTGGGTACTTTATCTTCGTGGTTTTCCTGAAGAAAAAATACTTCTACAGGAGGTTGTCCTGCTGTTAACATGCGGTAAAGAGTATGCAGTTGCCATTCAATGAATCTGTAGTAAAGGGCCACACGGTGGCAGTATCTTACAAAAGAGCGGACCGTTGAAGCACGTCTTTATCAGGAACGCTTCTTCAACATACGACAGCCACATCATACACTGTTCCACAGACTACATCAGTGACTGAGCGAGTATGAGCCCTTCTCACCCACCGACTTAATATTTTACTCTTTAGATATATAAAATTAAAGCAAGGAACATGTTTTGCGCAAGAACTTAAAGTCCGGAAATTTTAAGAATTTTTTTCCTAGAAAATACTAAAACTGATGAAGAAACAAATTTATTCGGCTCAACATGCAGCAATATTGTTTATTTATTTCAACCCAAAACCTCAAACACAACAACCAATTATTAAACCACTTCCGCAAGCACGGCTATCACTCCACACGTTCGTTTTTATTTTCAGATTAGAAACCGGAACTGGGATTTGATAAAAAAGAAAACGTCTGAATGGAAAACAACAGGAGTCTGATTTATCTCTGAATTTGTAAAACAGTGNGGGATTTGATAAAAAAGAAAACGTCTGAATGGAAAACAACAGGAGTCTGATTTATCTCTGAATTTGTAAAACAGTGCCAATTAAATTTCAAATTTCATCATCAAGAACACTTCCATTATTACGAACTAAATATTTCCATACACTGGGAGTTCAGGTGTTATCTTGNAAATTTCATCATCAAGAACACTTCCATTATTACGAACTAAATATTTCCATACACTGGGAGTTCAGGTGTTATCTTGATCGGCTCTCCACGACACATGAGATTTCAGTGTCTGGGCAAGAAGCAGATGCTCTCAATCAGTGCCGTTTAATTAACACGCCAGTTGATCAGACAACGAATTCGCAATACTATAGGGGGCCGCGGTGGCGTAATAGCCAGACTACTCCACCAACGCGAACCGGGTTAGATTCCCGCCACGGGGTAGCTCAGATTCTCTCACGTGCAAAAAATTGCGGACGTTGCCGTTGATCAGCGGGTTTCATCAGGGCAATCCCCTGTTACCACGCCTTTATATTCCGCTTCCGCTCCGCCCGCATCTCATTTTACTCTCACCTCTCTGTTAAGCGCCGACCGAAACCTCTCAGTTCTATTTTACCTAGGTTGGGAAGCTGAATGCTTTTACTTTGGCAACTGAAAATTTTCAGCGCCAGGGTTCACTGGTGTCGCATGTTTACCAGATTTTCCCGTTTTGTATGTAAGTGGGATAGTNGAAAATTTTCAGCGCCAGGGTTCACTGGTGTCGCATGTTTACCAGATTTTCCCGTTTTGTATGTAAGTGGGATAGTTGCAATTTTCACAAAATAAATATGATTGTGTAAAATCTTCCAATTTTTATTATGATAAAAACCTACGCAAATAATAAACTTTGTTGTTCACACTATAGTGGAAATATAACGAAGTATTTCCACATGTGGTTTAATATTCTGTCGTAAAACTCGGTTTATCAAAATTTGGGCTTTCACAATTTCTGTATTTATGTATGACATCTAAATAAAACATAGTGAAAATGGGTAAAAATATTATTTTTTAGGACTTTCCTGCGCGGTTTCCTTGGCGGAAACGAGAAAAGCAGAAAAGTCCTTTTGATGACTGCTACACGTATTTTGCACTTTAGATTCGTAACGGTTTTTCCCCATTGAAATAAGCTTGCTTATGAACGCTCAGTGCCAAATATTGTTGTCTTGTTACTGTTTGTTCTTGTAAACAATATTGGATGGTGTGAATAATAGTTAAGAAATAAAGTTAACACTTGGAATTATGGCTGGAACAAGTGTATATATATCACAATTCGAGACAAACATGAACTTTTACGTACAAATAAATAGCATGTCTCCATCTACCGCCAGCTTAAGAGCGACCCCCTTTGAACACCAGCCACCGCACCTTGAGGCGGAAATATTCCCGATGCCAAACTCTCCCATAAGGAATATAGTTTTGTTCCCAACTTAACTAGAATAAACCTTAGCTGAGGCCAACGTGATATCGCTGTCAAGTGCATTCCATTTTGCTGAGACCGCCTGCTTATAAATAACACTCGTGACCTGACTGGGGTACTACGCCCACGCGTACTGGTGAAGTTCAGGATTTGGGTCCTTGTCCTTGCGTGCCGAACGGATTGTGCGCTAAATAGTCACGCGATCCACCTAGTGCACGATCATACTTACATATATAAGCTGATCATAGTAAAGAGAGCACTTTTGAAACAAACCCTTGAAAAATTTCATTGCCCCTACCTGCATATATTTTAACGGACATACTGACTGGCA
Organism: Clitarchus hookeri; assembly: GCA_002778355.1. Classification (NCBI taxonomy): domain Eukaryota; kingdom Metazoa; phylum Arthropoda; class Insecta; order Phasmatodea; family Phasmatidae; genus Clitarchus; species Clitarchus hookeri. The sequence goes on along the minus strand of NQII01005710.1, from coordinate 129,604 downwards.
TGAGCCCAGTAAAGTTTGATAATGACGGAGGGAAAGTAGTTCCACGTCTTAACGTCACATTAAAAGTGTTATGTAAACATTTGTGAACAATGAAAATATTTATTTTGCTTTCTGTTTTTTTAACGCATTAAAGTGTAAGAACTAGGATATTTGTAAAATATGTAGTTTTATAATAACGTCACGGTTTTACTTAACCGACGTATGAATAAAGTGAACAGGTCCATAGTAATGTTAATTTTAAATATGGCGGAAGAATACAGAGTGAGCATTATATCTTAAGCAGGGCTTTCAAAAGCACTCATTTTACCGTAAACAGCCTATTTCGGCCAGTCCATCAAGGCTTGTGAGGTGGGTAGGCCGATCAAACGACAGTATGAAATACAGTAGTTATACACATAACTGCTATTACACAATTTTTACGCTAATGTGTACAAAACAAGAAGAAACCTGTTTCAGTGCCCATCAATTTAAACTCGACACTTTTAGTTAGATGATAAGACGTTCAGCTACTTTACATAGCTCTCTGCTAACATTACTGCAAGTCGTTCAGACACTTGTTTCCGTTATAGTATAAACAATTACGTGCAACGATTTTTTTCTCATGTTGATATCAGAAGTGTTTAATCAGCCGTGAAGCTACTACAAAAGCCGCCAGCTTCAAGAGACANTTTTTTTCTCATGTTGATATCAGAAGTGTTTAATCAGCCGTGAAGCTACTACAAAAGCCGCCAGCTTCAAGAGACATAGTTTATTTACGAACTGCAAGCAACTTCCTTATCATCATAATGCATATTACAGGCTACCGCCGAACTCTCATACGCCCCGAAGGCCACGCTGTCGCGAGACCGGAAACCCAGGTTCTCATAACACGCTGGTTTGGGTAGCACGAAAATATTTTCACCCCTGACAGACTTGGTTCGAATCAACGAACCGGTGGCGGACCACTGCGTTTCTGCTTGAGTTCGGGCTCCGGGCCCGTATTTAAGATGTAAATATCTTGCTGCCATCTCTTTTAAATTTCTGTCTGGCTGTATCAGCGTGGGAGTGAAGCTCCCAAACCATATGTGGAGACTGGCGTGGTGTAGTGCCGTTATGTCTAACACGTTGTTGTAAGGCATGCCGTCGGGCCGGCAAACTTCTTAAATACCCTTCGCACATACCCATTCATCACCAAGCTCATTTCAAATACTTGACGAGAATCAAAAACAGGAATATTGCCAACTCTTAAACTTTAAGTGTTATTAATAACATATTCACTAAATCCTGATAACTTTCACCTAAAAGTATTTCTTACGTCAATATGATTAAAACAAGTCAGTTAAGAACTACAGAAACAATTGGACTGTGACTGCATCGGAGACACGACCGCCGGGTGTAAGTCAATATATCTGCATTAGCGTATAATATTTTATTTGAGACAAAGGAAATGAAATGAAAGTAACAAGTAACGAAATGGATGTTACTTTTACGGCTGATATGGACAGGTAACCTATAAAATAAATCTTTCATTTTGCACGGAAATCAGCAAGCCAGCACATCGGAGTCACGAAACCTACTGCCTGGAAATTTCTGTCCACGCCCAAGATGGCCGCTAGTCGCCGTGGGCCCCCACCCGCNGAGTCACGAAACCTACTGCCTGGAAATTTCTGTCCACGCCCAAGATGGCCGCTAGTCGCCGTGGGCCCCCACCCGCGCCCGGCGCATGCGCGGCGCCAACTCAAGATGTTGCTGGCATCGTAGTCGTATACCTGATTGGACTAGACCACATTTATTTCAATCGTGTCATTTGTCACGGAGTTATAGTGTCAGCATGGATCACCCTGCGAACGTCACATCGCCGTTTCCGTCCTGGTACCTCAAGTGTCCGTCTGTATTTACAGGCTTATTCACGTCAAAAATAACACAATTGTACCACTTCTAAGTACTAACAGATAGCATTTCGCTGAGACGAAACAAGACACCGCGTAGAACTAGTCGATGGCCAAAAATATACTAATTAACACGCCCNCTCAAGTGGCCGTCTGTATTTACAGGCTTATTCACGTCAAAAATAACACAATTGTACCACTTCTAAGTACTAACAGGTAGCATTTCGCTGAGACGAAACAAGACACCGCGTAGAACTAGTCGATGGCCAAAAATATACTAATTAACACGCCCNGTAGCATTTCGCTGAGACGAAACAAGACACCGCGTAGAACTAGTCGATGGCCAAAAATATACTAATTAACACGCCCACCTTGTTTCCCGAGATACACGAAAATATATCTGTATTGATAAATAAGAACTGCGATGGTGAACAGCATGTTCACCAACCAGTAAAATATAACTTAAGCATTTTAAAAATTACGTTTGAAAAAGTAATACAATTTCTGATTATTATATACGCTTAATGAGCATTTTTTGTGTATATTTGATATGATGTTTGTTTGCTGTATAAGTTTTATGGGGTGATTGATTATACAATAAATGCTG